>JAODAL010042180.1:0-35105 GCA_025379985.1 Phyllomedusa bahiana | reverse complement strand
AAAAAAGGGTTGTGTCTGAAGTTCCCCCCGACTTGGCTGGGGTTGTCAGATGTCATTGGGAAAAAGTGGAACCTATCAAACCAAAATCAAAAACCCCTTGGGGTGCTAGTCAGCACACGGCCGCAAATGACAGCGGCAGTTGTGGCCTCACCGAGTGACCCCTGCTGCGACGTCCCCTTGCTGTGCTGCGACCTGGGCCTGCTTCAGGAATGTTTGTGCCACTGCCACTCGCAGGTGAAGAGCCTGCCACCTCTCTGTCTGACATACTGTTTGTTCTAAAATGTACAGACACTGTTTGATGAAGAACCCAGTAACAAGCTTGGGTAACCCTTGGATATAAATTGCGCTCCACAAATGGGCAGGAAAAATTGACTTGTATGTGCCGTTTAAAAACTCTGTGTATTTTACTGAATGTAAAAGCACAAACAGGCTTAATTAACCTTTGGATATGAATTATGCTACAGAATTTCTTCTGTGGCGGTGAAAAAGAAAGTTTCTTTCACTGAGTACAACTGCAGAAAAATACTTAGTTAACCCTTGGATGTAAATTGAGCAAAAGAATTGAGCAACCACAAACTACTAGCTTTGTAGCGTGTTACAATTGCGTGTTTTTTACGCTATACAACAAGAGAAAAAATTGTAATTAACCTTCGCTTGTGAATTATGCTACAGGAAAAATGTATTGTTGGCGGTGAAAAAGACAGTTTCTTTGAGTCACCACAGCAGCAAAACAACGCTTAATTAACCCCTGGATGTAAATTGCGCCAAAGAATTGAGCAACCACAAACTACTAGATTTGTAGCGTGTTACAATGGTGTGTTTTTTACGCTACACAACAAGAGAAAAAATTGTAATTAGCCTTCGCTTGTGAATTATGCTACAGGAAAAATGTATTTTTTGGTGGTGAAAGAAGGTTTATTTTAGTCACCACAGCAGCAAAACAACGCTTAATTAATCCCTGGATGTAAATTGCGCCAAACAATTGAACAACACAAACTACTAGTTTTGTAGCGTGTTACAATGGCGTGTTTTTTACGCTACACAACAAGAGAAAAAATTGTAATTAACCTTTGCTTGTGAATTATGCTACAGGAAAAATGTATTTTTTGGGAGTGAAAAAGACGGTTTCTTTGAGTCACCACAGCAGCAAAACAACGCTTAATTAACCCCTGGATGTAAATTGAGCCAAACAATTGAGCAACCACAAACTACTAGCTACGTAGCGTGTTACACTGGCATGTTTTCTTACGCAACACAACAAGAGAAAAAATTGTAATTAACCTTCGCTTGTGAATTATGCTACAGGAAAAATGTATTTTTTGGCGGTGAAAAAGACGGTTTCTTTGAGTCACCACAGCAGCAAAACAATGCTTAATTAACCCCTGGATGTAAATTGCGCAAAAGAATTGAGCAGCCAAAAATGAAGTGGAAATTGTATTGTAAAAACGCTGTTTCTTTAAATGAATACAACAGGAACAGGCTTAGATCCCCCTTGGATATTCAATGTGCTGTGAGCAGATAGCATTAACATGTATATGCAGCTGCACTGGACGCACACTGGACTTCAGATCCAATACCCCAAAAAAATCAGAAATAGAACGTTAAGAGAAGCAGTCTCTGAGACAAGCTGAGACACCCCCCAAAAATCGCTGTATAAAAATGAGTTCTTTAGTATCAGCTATCATAAGCAGCCGCGGCAGCACCTTCCCTAATCAGTACAGTGAGAGGAGTGTGAGCTGCCAGCGTCGCGCCCGGACTTACATAGTGCGGTGACGTCACAGAATCCTGCCGGTCTCTGATTTGCTTCATCTCTGCACATGTCATGCAGGCTATGCCCTTCTTCCTCCCAGAGTTCTTTGCCCCAATGTAAACGCCATGTCTCGCAGCCATTTTATCAATGAAAAGCACACTTCGTTCACCCGACGTACCCCAAACTTCGACTTCGTTCAGAACCAAAGTTGTCCTGAAATTCTAAACGAATTCCACTTCGTTAGAATCAATTCGCCCATCTCTAATTGTAATGTATAATTTATAGGAAATGAGTATGTCAGTGCCTCTGAAAAAATTCTGAAAAAACCTTGAATGGGAAGCACTAAAAGGGAAGCTCAACCCAAATCAGAACGTCACCTACATAGCAATTTAATTACTTTTCAGAGGGTATTTATTTAGGAAACTAGTTGCCTATATGCACAAATTGTTGCTAGATGGCTGATGTATATGGTAGTTTGCAGATCATAGATTCCTGCAGAACTTCTTGCATTTTATATTGTATGTACCACATAAATATAAAGAAGTCAATAGTTAATTACATATCATGGGGTAATAACATTTTAGCTACTTTTGCAACTTTAATCATTTGTTCAACATTTACGCTAGAAACATTATTGACAAATACAATTATTGGCCATTGTTTAAAACATTTTGGTGCATGAAAATGCAGATTGAATTTTCAACTTTGATTTATCTTTTCAAGACAGCCCCATGGTTATTACCCTATGGTTACTGCAATAAATAATACTTTTATGTTAAGCAAATAATTTATTGCGCTCTCTATCAAACATATTTCTTCAGCATTGGGAGAGGGAAACTAAAAACTTTCTTTTTGAGAAACAACAAAGAGAAAAAAGCTGTCACATCAAAGGAGTATTCTCATCTCCACTGATTAGCTTTAAATATGTACAGTTGCAACCAGAAGTTTACATACACTATATAAAAAGACACATATGCATGTTTTTCTCACTATCTAACATGAAATCAGAATAAACCTTACCCAGTTTAGGTCAATTAGGATTACCAAAATTATTCATATTTGCCAAATGCCAGATTAATGAGAGAGAGAAAAATGTTTAAGACATTTTTATTATTTTCTGCAAAGTCAAAAGCTTATATGTAAGGGGTTCTAGTTATGCCTGTGGTAGGAGTAGTAGCACACTGGGTTGCCATGGGAAACCAGGGAGATGAGTGGCCTGGCTTTGACAGACAAATAGTTAACAGTTTAGAGAGAGTGACAGTTGGGTCTGTTAGGGCGAAACCAATCAGCAAGTTCAAGGGGTGGAGCTGGGATGAGGAGAAGGTTGGCCAGCTAAGTAGCAACCAATCAGGACACAGATAGGAGGAAGAGCCTGAGTTACAGTTTTGAGGAAAGTCAGGAAAGGAGAGAGAGAGAGATAGAAGGTTCCAGAAGTGTGCAGAGAGTCAGCGAGACAGCAGAGATATAGCCTTCAAGAGAGGACGCTGGGCTCTGCCCATGCCTGGGTGCATAGTTAAGTGCCCAACATGTAAAAAGTTCTTTTGGATAGAGAAGGAGATGGTCGGGGAAATTGGATCTCCCTTCCCCATTCCTGAAGCACGGCTAGAGAGAGGACACGAGAGAAGGAAAGAGGTGTCCCCTAGATTCTGTCTGGGGACAGAGTGGGACAGAGACAGGTCACAGCATGGGAGTGATAGCGGATAGCAGAGAGAGAACAGTACGGATTCTGAGAGAGGGAGTGAGCTTGGTGTTAGCCAGTGTTCACACGGCTTATTCAAGCCGTAATTGCGAGCCGGATTGCGCTCGCAATTCCGGCTTGAATAAGGGGCGGGTGCGGTTGCGGGGCGGGGGCGCGGCGGCGGCGCTGCCCGCTGGCCCCATAGACTTACATTATCCACGGCGCGTATTGCGCCTGGATAATGTGCATGTCACTTTCTCCCCGCCCGGTGGATTCGCCGAGCGGGTAGGAGCGACGGAATCCACTGTTCTCTATGAGAACTGTGGATTACCGTAATTACTGCAACGGATTGGAGCCGTACTGCAGCGCAAATCCGGCACGCAATACGGCTCCAATCTGCGGCAAATAAGCCGTGTGAACGGCCCCTTAGCCTCTGGTGGCAGACGGAAGGGTGAAAGAGATGCCCCTATCTGAAAAGAACCACGGCAGAACGAGGAACAGGAATAGAAGCTACTCTGGGGATCAGGGACTGTTAGGAAACGGCCAAGATTGGCAGGAAGAGAGTTCCCTGTATGCTGTGTCATGATGCTGAGGTCGTCCACCTGTTGAAGCCTTGTTTGTGTTCGGAGATCTGTGACCTTGTACAGACCAAGTTTGCCAGGAGTAAAGACCAGGAGTTCTTTTTATAAACCAGCTGTGGACATTTATTTATTAAATGCCGACTTAGTACACAAGCATCACACCTATCCTCCATGGTACACCACGATTCCTATTCTTGGTAATCCCGAACCACATACAGTGGAGTGCTTCACCACCACCCGCACTATCCTCCCTGTATGCGTTACATACATACACTAGGAATACTATGCCTTTATACAATTTGGGACAGCCCATATGATGATGCCATGTCTTTGGAATCTTCTTATAGGTTTATTGGCAACATATGAGTGAATTAGAGATGGGTCATTCCATATCAAGTGATCCAAATATGAATATTTTTTTTACCTGATGTCTTTAGATTTTTTTAATGTTTTTATTTTTATGAAGTACAACTTTAGTTAATTACACATAAAAAGTTTAGAATTTTTTACTTCATCCGTTAATTTTTTACAGACTTCTAAAGTTTTGAAAAAGCGCAAATTTTGGCCTGGTATTACTTTACATTTGTTATCATATCTCAGGTTAGAATTAAGATAAAGAGGTGGGAGAGGTATAATTTTTCTCAGAACGATACCAGCTTTCATTTGATATGTCACAAGACTATGATTCTCTATTTTTTTTATTTTGAAGAAATCAAATTCAAAATTTTGATGCACAATTGTAAAAAAAAAAACTTATGTTTTAAAATTGTGAAAAAATACATGTGCGTTACGTTTGTTCTTGGTTGTATTTCTACAGGGATTAAATTTGGGACATCAAACCTTTCTATTTTTTTAAGCTTTGAATCATCTGATTTTATGTTTGTGTGAGTTTCTTCATTTTTCCTTTTCAAATTACAACTTATTGAATTCAACATTTATATGCAACAATAAAGAAACACAAAAAACAAATACAGTAAGTGCCAGAATAAATACATCTTAATCATCATAACACAACTTGCTCGGCCTTTTCAACCTGAATTTATTGAACAAACCAAAAGAAAAAAGGGGATCATATCCTCAAGTGTGATTTTCCAAATAGTCTCATCCTAATTATATGTTAAAAACAAGATTAAAAGAACAAATATTTGTAACACCTATTTATACATGTAACAATTGTTTTTATTATATCACTAAACATGTCATTTATGAAGTGTTTAAGAAGAATACTACAGTAGTTAAATCCTCATTCTATAAAATATGAACTAATCAAATAATTAATAGTACGTTTTTACACTGGCCTTTTATCATCAATTTGTCCCTTCTATTGAGTGAAATGTCAACTTGTCCATAAGCGCTTACTAGCAACGGTCATTTCCTTCTGTGTCAAAGAGTATGTATGGCCTGTCATGGTGTTCGGCTCTACCAAGTTAATATCTGATTTTTGTTAACTTTTAAAATGTCTGGTTTTCTTGGATGCACAAAGGATGGTGCTTGACCAGAAGGATGCAAAAAAGTCAATTCTACTTCTTCATTTTCACAATCTTTGGAGAGTACAGTAGCCAGCCACCAGCGCCGAGCACATTCACCAATATTGTAGCACACCGACTCCCTTGATGTCTGTGTAGAGACTACGGATTCTTCAAGAATGAACGTCAGGACTTGAAAGCTCTGAAGCTGTGTCTTAAGGTATGTTCACACAGCGTCTTGTGTCCGTGTGAACATCCACTTTTGTGATATGTGACTGGGTCCGTCTGAACGGACCCAGACACGCATCTAACAATTAGCAGTGTGTTTAACACTGCCGGCAATGCGAGACACGCAGCGCCGTTCACAAGAGCGATTGCCAATGCGTATTTGCATCACGTTTGTCTGATGCGTCTTTCGGGTTCGCTCCAAACAGGGCTGTGGAGTCAGCAAACCAAAGTCCCGACTCTGACTCCTCAATTTCCCAAACCTCCGACTCCCGACTCCCTCATACACGGCGCATGTTTAAGTGATAACTTTACTGTAGTAAAATGGTAACATCAGGCTGTTTATCACATTATGATACAAGAATCAAGCTATTTAGGTAGAACAGACACTGAAAAGCAAAGGGTAACAATGTTTTGTTTTTTTGAACACTTAAGGGTTAGAGTTAAGAAAAAGCTGTATTTGTATCCAAGTCCAGTCTGCACCAACATTGAGAATGTGTAAAGAGATCTGGGATCAGATTTTGGTCAAGATATGCTTGAATCTGATTCAGAGCCCACAAGGATTCAGGCAATTTTTGAAAACCAAAGGTGGATTTCAAAAAATACTAAACAAAATAATAAAAATTAACATTTTTATTTTTAGGAGCAAAACAGTAACAATGCAGTTACAGGAAAGAATCTGCAGAACTAAGCAGATGCAAAATGTTGCAAGTCTAAATTTGTATAAAAATATGTAAGATGACTGTAATATAAAATTACAGTAGCCCTCATGTGCAAAGCTGTAGTGGATGGTGAATATGGAGCATAAGTCACAAGTTCAAACCCATTGTTACCATTATCTTGTTCAGTGTAAAAATATATTTATTGGATAGGGCTTTTGAACAACAAAAAAATTGTCAATATGCACAACACTGCAGGAACATTTGTGGAGTCTCTGAAAATTTTTTTCTGAGAAATAGTATTTCCTCCATCAGATCCTGCATACATGACCTCACATCTGATCTCATTATATCCAGGATAGAGAACGGCCTCTCTACACTAACTTGGGTTGGGGCAAGCAAGTGACCACAGGGCAACATCTCTAACAATGTCAGGGTACAAAAAGGGAAAAACCTCAGCCACAGTCAGTTTTGATGAATGGTTGAACACTTCTACTTCTTTGAAATCAGGTGAAAAATTTTGCTGAAAACTTTTTGCCCAGGGAGCAGAATCTTCTCCCCAGGGGGCAGCGCTTTGCTGCTCCATGTCAATCAATTACACTCCTTATGTGATGAGGCCCTGAAGATATGGGAGCAGTTGAAACCGGGCCGAACCCATTCCTCTTGCTCTTGGCACTGCATAGAACTAACTGTACCAACTTATTATATATTTTGGGAGTCGGAGTCGGTCCATTTTATGACTCCTCCGTCTCCTGCAAAATAGGTACCGACTCCGACTCCACAGCCCTGGCTCCAAGCATTGACATGTGATTTCTTGGAGCACATCCTAAAGACGCTATGCAAATAGGCATCGGTGATCGCTCATGTGAGCGCCGCTGCATGTCTCGCATTGTCGGCAGTGTTAAACACACTGCTAATTGTTAGATGCACATCACAAAAGCGGATGTTCATACGGACACGAATGCCATGTGAACATACCCTTAGGCCATGTTCACACAGCTTAAAATGGGCCATATTTCGGTCCGTAATTACGCGCCGAAGTGCGCAAATTACGGGCTGAAAACGGCCCTTCTTTTACGGTAATTTCACATTTCTCATAGAGAACTATGGATTACGTCTCCTCTCCCCGCCCGGCGAAGCCGCCGGGCGGGAGAAATTGACATGTCACTTTCTAGCGGCGTATACGCGCCGCTAGCAGTGATTGTCTATGGGCCGGCGAAGTGCCGGCCCCCTGCTCAGTCCCCCGCTCCCGCCCCGCCCCTGGTCACACGGTGTAATTGCGGGGCGTAATTACGCCCTGCAAATACACCGTGTGAACATAGCCTTACTTCATGAATCTGCAGTGGGCAAATACTTCACATGATTTTTAGATATTACTGTATTATTTTATTATGTTACAGCTTAGAAGCAGGAGAGGACAGAGGAGAAAGCTTTGTTATGGCTCAACCTGAGAATGAACAGGGGTAGACAGTGAATGCAGAGCAGATGACAGATCTACCCCTGTTCATTCTCAGGTTGAGCCCTAACAAAGCTTTCTCCTCTGTCCTCTCCTGCTTCTAAGCTGTAACATAATAAAATAATACAGTAATATCTAAAAATCACTTGATAAATATAGACCCCACACTTTTTAAAATATTATCCCATCACGATCCCAACTTGAGTTATGGTACAGATGTAGCTAGGAGCATAGCAGGCACATGTGCATTTTTGGAAATTTTTAAATTAAACTTTTTTTTTGGAAATGTGTTTTAAAATTGAGTTTACATTCGCATGGGTAACATATTAACAAAGATACTCTTGTGACAAATCTGGTAAATGCCTGTACAGTTCTGAGTAGAATGGTGTTTATTTTGTTTCTCTATCTTTTTTCTAGCCGGAGTTATGAGGAGAAATGTGAAGGCAGGCAGCATCGAAATTCTCACTTTTTCTAAACGTTGAAAATCAATTAAAAATCGAAAAAAAATTCTAGAATTTTTTTTTTCATATTTTGTATTCTCTGACACATTACTACCAAATAACAAAATCTCAAAAGAATTAAAAATATAGAGGTAAAAATCATTGGTTCAATTGACATGGAATGACCCAGACACATCTGTGGGTGTATTTTAAGGTACACCAGAAACACACTGCTTCTGTATATAACATCATGGGAAAGTCTAGAAAAAATCAGCCAGTATACCAGGAAGAGAATTGTGGACTTGCACAAGTCTCGATCATCCTTGGGTGTGATTTTCAGATACATGAAGGTGCCTCTTTATTTTTTTTTTAAAAAAAATTTAGGAAAAGGTACAAACTGATGGGGAATTTTAAAAAACCTTTCATACCGCTTAGGGAAAAAAATGGGTTTTTGTGTCTCAGAGATGAAATGTGTTTTGGTCCGACCCGTGCTTTTCCAAACCCCAAAAAATAAACAAAAAAAGCTTGTAAAAATGCTGGCAAAGGTGGTTAAAATTGTGTATTATCCCAATTGGGAAAGAGTTTCTGTTTACATAGACTGAAAACCAACTTGCCCCGGAAGAAAACCCTTGCCCAAACAAAAACTTTTAAAAACAAAAATTTTAATTTATTGCAAGTGACACCCGAAACAAAGAACCCACATTTTGGAGGAAAATATCCGGGGGGTTTTTGCCCCAAACTGAATTGAATGTTTGGCCAATAATTTGGGGGGCCCTACACCATCCCCGACCCGTGAAAACAAGTGGAAGGGAGCAGATTTATGTTTGTCGGGTTTGGTTTTTGCACAGAAAGGGGCTTGGGGTTTTTTTCAAAAATAGATGGCCCATGAGGAAAGAAATTTATGTCCAATACTGAATCAACATCTCAAGAAAACACCCCGGGAATTAAAGCCCTTTGGGGGAAAGGGGGGTTTTCCCAAAAGACAAGCCGGGGGGGGGGGGGGGGGGGGGGGGGGGGGGCGGGGGGGGGGGGGGGGGGGGGGGGGGGGGGGGGGGCATTTCTGCCAAAATGGTTAAAAGTGGCCCTTTAAGGGGAACCCAAATCAAAGTTTTGGGTGGCCATAAAAAAACCCTGATTCAATCCATTGAAAATTTTATGGGGCCAAAAAATTTAAAAGGGGGTGGGGAGCAGGTGGGCCTACAAAATGGCTCAGTTTTTACCAAAAATTTTTTGTAGGAGAAATAGACCCAAAATTCCCCCACCCAAAATATTGTTTAGAACTTGTGGGGGATATTCCCCCAAAAAAGTTTGATTCAAAACATTCCCTTTAAGGGCAAGCTACCCAAAAACTAAAGAAATGTATATAAATTTTTTTACTTTTCAGAAAGTATTTAAAAAAGCCTTAAAAAAATTCTCTTCCCCTTTTTATTTTGGATTGGCAAAAATAAATTTAAATTTTTGGGAATCCCCAATTGACGTTTTAAAAAGGTAAAGGGGGGGGGTTTTTTCCCGATTTCATGTCAAAATAGTGAGAAAAATGGATATGTGTTTTTTTATAGTGTTGTTAAAAACTTCTGGTTTAATGTAAGCAAGAACAAATGATGATTGTTTTCTAATACAACACTGTTCTGATTTTGCTTTATTTCAGAGCTGGAGCAGATCTTATCTACTGCTTGTTAACAATAGGTTTTCTAGGCTACTGACCACCTCTCTCTGTTGTAGCAGTGGCCAGGATGATGATATCACTCCTTTAGGTGTCTTATAAGCAGCACAGGAACTTGTTACTTGTATCTTCCTTAATGACAAACTTTAACTCTTTAGAGCTCTGTATCTTATTGCCTTGCTGTTAATACGCCTCCACAGCCAAGTTCCGTCTAACAAGCTCAGCCAGGAATAGCACAGCTAAAATGTCACCCACCAACAGTCTGAACAGGAAGTGGGAGCCTAAAACAGTTCTGTGAAACAGTCAGATGGTAAAACCCCTTTTAATTAGGAAATAAGCAAATTACCTCTTCTCAGTATATAGGTGCTTCTCTCTTGAACTCAAAGGTTCTCTACCATTTTCAGCTGATGTCTTTGCAATCCATTTTACACTTGCCCTGTTTTCTGTGTTAGCAATACTTAAAGAGGACCTACCACCTCCAGGGAAACATGGATGAATCTTATTAAGTAGCAGAAGACTAAATTATAAACACTTTTTGAAATACGTATTTTTAGGAAAATAAAAGCATTTCACTTTTATGAAAAAGTTCACTTTTCGGGGGAGGTTTTGTAACAACCTCACATTTTTTTCAAGTATTTGGGTTCCTTGACCCCCAGTTGTTTTATATAGTAATACCGCTTTTAAAACAAAGATATGTTAGAGAAGTTGGGGTAAGCACAGAAAGGTTGACAGGGTCTCTATGGTCATCTGGTGACAAAAGCTATGTTGGTAGGAGCACTAGACAATAGATTGGGATCTAGAAATACTTTAAGGTGGCTTCTAGAAAGGAAGTGTCCTTAAACAAACACTGTAGTTCCCAGCCTATGTTGACCCTGATTTATAGCCTCTTCTAATATCTGGAGCAACATTTATAATTCTGTTGTTTTAACAAAAATTTCCCTGCGATCAATGTTTGCTTTTAAAGCTCGGTAATTTATATTTGGGGGGTTTTGTTATTGATACCGGGCCAAAAATGTCATCTGATAAAGGAACTAAAAATCACCCTTAAATTGGTAGCCCAAAAAACCTTTAAACAAATTTTATAATTATATTATATTAATATTTTTTAATATTTTAATATTAAATTTTTATATAAATATATAATATAAAAAATTTTTCCCAACTTCCCATTTCTTTGGGAACTCATGAAAAACGGAACCAACACTTGCCAAAATTAAGCATTCCGCCCATGGTGGCTCCTGGGGAAAGGGGCTAAAATCTCCCAGAATCAAAAGAAGAAAAAAGGGAGGAAGTATGTATAAAGAGCATTTCTTTTGCAAATCTAAGCAGTTAAAAGTTATTTGGCACCATATTAAAAAGGATGATTTGATTCCTTATGTTATGTTTTATGTATTTTTTTAAAAAATTTTTATAATTTTTTTTTTTTTAAAAAAAAAAAAAAATTTTTTTAAAAATTTTTCCCCCCACCCCCCTTTTGGGTCCCCAACTGCTCGTTAACACTTATTTCTAATCACCAATCACAGGGCGGCAACTCAGTGCATTTGGGGGCATGTAGACTTGGTCAAGAAATCCCTTTGCAGTTCAAACCGGCTTTTCAGTAGGGGAAAAGGGTTTAGTGCCGGAACTGGATGGTTGTTGGTGCCGGGGAAGGGTGGTTTGGAGTATTTAGAAATGCTGTCTCCTGGGAAAATTTTCACCAAACCAATTTAGGGTTTACAGA
The DNA here is from genome assembly GCA_025379985.1 of Phyllomedusa bahiana. Lineage (NCBI taxonomy): Eukaryota > Metazoa > Chordata > Amphibia > Anura > Hylidae > Phyllomedusa > Phyllomedusa bahiana. The sequence goes on along the minus strand of JAODAL010042180.1, from coordinate 23,467 downwards.
AAGGCCGGGGAAAAAGAAAAACATCCGGTGAGCGGCAGTCCTGTTGGGGGAATCCTTGTTTGATCAGAGGTAAAAAGGAGAATGGGAAAAGGGACGGTTCAGCTGTAGAAAGGAAAAGGTGAAAAAAATAGCACCTTTCAACCAAGGGTCCAGAAGGCCCCTTCTCTAACCCACATACCGAATTGGGGGGAAAGGGTATTTTGCACAGAAAAGACCCCCCCGGGGTTTGGGCCCCTTTCAGCTAAGAAAGGAACGGGCTCCCAATTTCCCAAAAATCTCGAAATTGGAATTTGAAATTGGAAAAACGTTTTTGATGGCTAAATTTGTCCCCATTATTTATAAATTTTGGGCGTCAAAAAAATAAACCCCCAATAAAACCTCCTTGTTCAAGGGTTAAGGGAGGGTGGTGGTGTAGGTTGGGGGGAAAATTTTTGGCACCGGGCCCATTGGGGAAAATTTGAGATCGGTTGCAACGCAAAGCAAACCGAAAAAGGCGGGCCCCTGTCCATCCTTTATGCCCCCACAATTTTCCCCAAAAATAAAACTTTAAAACAGGATTTTTGCCCCTGTCTTTTCTGGTCATTCATTTTTTTGAACATGAAGCTTCCAGGCCCTTGTTAAAATCTTTTTTGCCACAAAAATTGGGGGTTTGGGCTAAAAGGGGCGGGGGTCCACCAACCCGTTACTAGCCTGGTTACCTAATAAAGGGCCGGTGATGTATATCATTTTTTGGTTATTTTTTTAAGTTAAACTAACTAAATTTTATTTTTTTAAGGGGCCAAAGGAATTTATTTTTTGAAAACAATTTTTTTATTATAATCGGACAAAGGGTCTTAAAAAATCAAAACCCCTTTTTTTTTAAACAATTCCCTTTTTAGGAACCCATTAAAAAAATTGTATGCAATTTCAATGAGAGCATTTGGGTGAAAAAAGCATTTATTTAAAAGGATCTTCAAAAAACATCCCCGTAGTATGGAAGAACTCAGGGTGATGAGTGGGAAAATTTAGCACCCCCTTGGAAAGCCCCATGCAAAATGTACGGGTACTGTAGAGAATGATTACTTGATTTCCGCTGGCCCCGAGGTCCCTGCTTTTCCAAAAATAATTAAAATACGAAATATGAAAATTTTTTTTTTTTTTGCGGGCTTTCGCGAAATTTTTGGGCTTTTTCCAAATTATAGACATTATACCCCAAAAAAATCAATTGTGTATGTAACTTTTTTAAAAAACATCTCTGTTTATCTTTTTTTACCTGGAATTAAATGATTGATAGAAAATCCCCAATTCCTACTTCCTTTTCCCCCTCCCCCCTTTGTCAAAAACTTGTGGATGCCAATCAGTCCTCATTCTCTAAAATGTCACAAATGATGTTTTTGTCAAAAAAAGGGTGCACAACGTAATAAAAATCGGTTAACTGGTGCATTCTCCAAATGGTGCACTTTATGGCATTTTTAGACATTTCTCCTTTATGTAGTTTGATAGATAAGCCCTGGATCTTTTAGGTTTCTGGCTTGAAGGGCAGAGGGTTTTTTCGATGCGACATCCAATAAACGATCAAAAAAAAAAAAAAAAGGAAAAAAGGGGTTGCGTAAGATTCTCGTTCTGTTCCCCTGCAAGGCTCGGGGATCTGCGGGTGCAAAAAAAATGTTTTTAAATAAAGTCAGCCCGAGGCAGGGTGCACGGGGAGGGGAGGGACCCGTTGCTTTTATAAAGCCTGGAGTTATTGCTGCAGCTGCTGTACTTCTTTTGCTTTTTATATCTCGCCATTTCTTGGAAGAATTACTGCGTTTCTGGGCCAGTTACAGATAAGGGTTTTCCGGCTCAGCCGTGCCGCCTTTTCTTTGGGGAGTGAAAAGGAGTAACCCTGAAAGTTTTTCATGTTGAAGTACATTTTAAATGAAAGCTGCATATATTCCAGAAAGGTTTGTGACCCCCATCTTTTTTACATTTCGGTTCTGGAAGCCTGTCTACCTGACAGTGATTTTAGTCAAATTGCATTAGTTTGAAATGGGTTCCATAGGTGTTGAGTGACAAATGTATATTAGTGCAATCGTCAGGGATGGGCGGGGCATTATTCAAAGTAATCTAGAAGACCACCTATCGGAATACAAAATAGACCCTACATACTTAAAGCAACCCGCCAATGGAAAAACCAGACAGTAGGGGAAATAACGAAAAGGGGTGGAAAGAAAAAACGGTGCAAGAAACGGAAAAACCAGGGAGTGATCACACTGTAAATGAGAGGAAAGAGAAGGCTGCAGAAAAGGGAGACAGCAGAGCGCAAATTAAATAAGAGTAACAAACACTTGAGCTGATCTACTGTGCACAGCGGAAATGGATTTCAGATTTATTCGCTGAAATTTCCCATGAAGACATTAAGCTCCTCAGCTGAACACTCAAGCGCAATAAAAAGGGTAAGACGGAAAAAAAAAAAAAAAGAAAAAGGAAATGTTGACGAAAAGCAGCTATGATCGGTGCTGAGCCCCGAGCTGCTCAACATGCTACCAATTATGGTAGCCCCATGCCATGAAAACAATGTTTCACTTTACAATTATCCGCGGAAACTTCGACCAGGGAAAACAAATGTTAGACCCCGGGGAAAAATTTTAAAAAATAAAAGCGCTAGATCAGGGTTTTATTTTGGTCCCCCCATGCCCCCATGTGAGAGAAACAGAGTTGAATGGAAGACTGCTGGACTTTTTTTCCGTATACTCCAATACTTCTGCCCTCAAAGAGTCAGATTAACACGTCTTAATAACAATAACATAAAATGTATGGGTAAAAAAAATCTATGCTGTCTCTTTTTTTAGGGTGGCCTCCACATAACTATGACTTTATGAAGATAGCATCTTCTTTTCCATTCTTTGAAATATTCTTATTATTTATTTTAGAACAACATTAATTCTACAGCACTGTACAAAACCAGAGATTCATATACATAAAAGGGAAATAATAAACACTAAAGGGCCCCAGTTGAAATTTTTTTGGCAGAAATCACTTTTTTCCCCATAGACACTAGTTTACATGACAGTTTTTCACACTGGGAGTGCTTTTTCTTTTTTTGGAAATTTTTGGGGCTTGCAAAAAAAGACTGTCCGGGGAAGTTTCTTTCTTTCCCTTTAGTGCTGTTAGGGCGGAAAATGGCTCAAAGAATACTTTGTATGCGCTGACAGTTCGCGCTGACAGTTCACGCTGAAAATTACGTAAAAAACAATACTGATTTTAAGTAGGGTATAATGTAAAACTTTTCTGGCGATTGGACGGGGTTTTGAGGGGAGTCCCGCATGAATCTGAAAACCCTAACCGCATTCATATCTTCCCTGTGGGAAAGTACCTTTGGAAATGTTCACAGCTTTATAGTTTGGTTTCTGTGCACTCTGCTATTTGCTTGGTGTTTTAGAAGTACTCGGTGGCCATTCCCCACTTTTAAATCGCAAGGCCCCCCATTTTCCCCCATTTTTCCCCGTTTATAATGCAGGGAAGAAAACATGGTATACACTGGGTTTTACATATATACACATCTCACAAAACATACTTTCCCTACTGACATGCACCCCAAGCCCAGCACCCTTGTTCCCCCTTACCTGTTTCTGTGTTGGTGCGTTGGCATTGGCAGGGGTTCTTTCTTCTTGATAGGGTGAGCTAGGGGAAGGGTTTATCAAGGGGGGGAAAGTACAGCCCCCAAATACAGAGTGTGCTGGCTGTAGCAGTTTTGATTGGTGAAGAGCCCGCGACTCTTCCCACCAATCACATGCCTCACCTGCATTTCCTTAAAGGTGTAACCCCACCTGTCCCCCCAATATGCACAGAAATAGGGGGCAAAAGGGTTTAAATTTTCCCCTTTTTACTCTATTTCCCCCCTTCTGTTTCTCATGTTTTAGGTTATTTTTTATTGAAAGTTAAAAGGGGGGGACGTCCCCCACGCAGAAAAAAAGGGGGGGACCTCCCCCCAAAGTTACACCTATGCCCAGTTCCCCCTTGAATGGAAGGAGAAAGGACCCGTCCCCCAAGAGCTTATAATCTAATTTACAATTACAGATTTAAATTAGGCTATGGCTTATTATGACCATGTTACAATTTTTAAAATTTTTGGTCTCTTTCACTTTTAGAATAGCTGCATGTTAAGTCACATTTTCTCCCAAACAGGGTTTGTTTAGTTTACAGTTTTGGCAAATATAATGTCAAAATATACAGGATTTGGGAAAACCCAAACCCCAACCTATGAACTCTAAAAATAAAATTGATTTAGTGTTTGGGGGGGCTTAAGTTTTAGGTTAGGGTTAGGGGAAATTTTTCTCAAATTAAAAAAAATTTCTGAAAAATCTTTAACCGAGTATATAGGTAGTAATATTTTTATAGTTAAGAGATGCAATATGTTTTACATGTCTCCTTTTTATACATTAGATGTACAGTATTTTTTTTTTTCATGTAGGTTTGCACTCTAGATTATATGTGTGGTGCCCATTATTTGCATTTTAGGAAATCCATTTTGAAACATTTTATTAGATTCATACACTAAAATAGGAGGGATAAAAAGAGGAACTTTAAAAATGTAACCTTTATCTTAATACAGTTAAAATATTATTGAATTTGAAAAGTAAAAACTAAAAGTTCAAAACAACAAGCCACATCCCAAATATATAAATGGCAATAAATTTTACTTGTCCCCAAAAAATTTTTAGGTCAAAAAAGTTTTAAAAAAAAAAATATGCAATTTTTGTTTAATGAATGAGGCCTTTTGTCATTCATAAAAAAAAAATTTTAAAAATTTACATTTGCTTTTGGGGATTTACTGTATAATGTAATGCTGTTATTTTCACAGTGTAATGTCATCAGCAATACTAATAGCTGTCAGATAATAAAGACCCTTAAATTGGGAAATGAGGTTTAACAATTAAAAAATCCAGCTGCTGAATTTTACCATTGGAAGCGTCTGTAAACACACCCGCCGAGTTAAATGAAAGACATGCTTTTCAACTTGGTATACCAGAGGGAAAAACTTGGCCCGGTAAATCAGACCCAAAAAAAAAAGTCATGGACTGTTATAGATTTCACAAAAACCCACTAAACCCAACTAGTAAAAGTTGGGGGGGAAAATTAATTAGGGTGTGACGATTCTCCATTTTTGGCCCCCTTTGGTTCAGCTGGGGGTTTCTTAGCTCCGGATCGCCCGCTTTTTAAGACGGATGCACTCCGAACAGGGTTCCCTTTATCCCGGCTTCAGCATTCTATTTAGGCACAGAAAAAGAATACAAAAAACCAAAAAATAAACCCCAAACCTGGCTGTTAGACTACCTACACATAAAAGTCCCTCTCTATTGGGGGGTTGAAATATGCCCGCACCACCAATATAACCCAAAAGTATGTTCCACTGTTTTCCACCTTGGGGGCAGGCCCTTCACCTTGTCTCCCCTGTCTCATTCCAACAGCAGACCCGCCCCCGATCACCTGGAGATAGAGATGTCCAAAATCTGGGTGGAACCCCGGGAATGGGAAATTTGGGGGGGGCCACCCACCCCAAAACTATAGCTGCACGAAAAGCCACCCCTACCTACTGCCTTGAAACTATTTAAAAGCTACGGTCAGTGTCAGAATTAACACCAACACAAAATAGGTGGCTTTTCCCCACCGGCCCCTTTCCCCGGTGGTGCATCTGAGGTGCTCCGGCCCTAGACTCTAGTGGGAAGATCTTGCTACCACAGTCGCTCTCCCCCAAAAGGGGGGTTTCAAAGCCCAGTTTTTTGATTTTTGGATACTTTAAAAGCATCCAGGTAAGGGAACGCCACCCAAAATGTCCTGAACCTAAACATTAACCCCTTTCCCAATTTTTTCCCTATACGGTGACCATGTAGTGGGAAATACCAAAAATACACAGTCTGTGACTGTATGTCACCTCCATCATACAAATAGTGGGGAATCTAGTTTACACAAAAACGTGCTGTGTATTCTTCCTTAAATTGACCTATGTGGGGACATCAGTGTCACAGGGTTGCTAAATGTATATTCCACTACATGACCGTTTTAAAAGGTCGATACCATTTTACAAGGCTCGTGAGTTTAAGGAAATTTTCAGGCAGTTACATACAGGGCTTTTCAGGGGGAAAGTCTTCATGACTGGGGTTGTTCTCTTTTCCCTTTTCTTTTTGATCCCGTCGACACCAACAATTTCCCTAACCCCCACTCGTGGGGGAATTTTTCACCAAAATTTAGAATTAAATTTTATCAGTTCCCCCACCTGTGCCACCCCTTTTACAAAATCCACAGGGGTGATAGGTGGAGGGGGGGAAGGTTAGCGATATTAGGTGGAGATTATAGGGAGTGTATGAGCTCATGGGTCAAGGTGAGATAGCAATGGTGTGATAAATTGGCAGTCAGAATGGGGGAGGGCAGGGATGGAGTTTAGTATTGTCATATTTTATTGTAATGTTTTTATTTCTATAAAGGTTTTCCCTTTGGACTATATCAGACCACTGTTAGATTGATTTCTTTTATAAAATGATGATAGAGAAATCTTTGTGGGGAGTGTTTATTTAAATAGAGTTTCTTTGTGCATTTTGTGGGTAATGTGAAGAGCCGGGTAACCATCAGAAGTGGACTCTCTAATGTGATGATCTGCTGCGGCCTGGTATTTTTAGGATGGGAAAGGGCTGATATCCATAGATATTTCTATTCTGATCAGTATCAGGCTACAGCTGCCGGTTTTACCTTGGCTTGTTTTGAGAAATGGGGGGGGGGGACCCCACGTCTTTTATTATTTTCAAAAATAATTTTCTTATTAATTTTCCTATTAATGGACATCTACTGTAATCAGTACAGTGGAAGCCTATGTTAAGATTCTCAAAAGCAACAAAAAAAAATGACATGGAGTCTCCCCCCCATCTTCCATAATCAGCCAAGGTAAAACCGACAGCTGCAGCCTGATGCTTTCAGAATGGGAGGATCCATGGATACTGATCCCTTCACACCCTAAAAACACCAGCTCGCAGCCACCTCAGAAGTGGACCATCAATAAAAGGTCACTTCGGGAGGGTAAGGGCCCTTCCCCACTCCCCCTGGTGCATTGGGTCTGGGGTATGTGCACAGGTTTGCGCATTGGGGTGCAAAAAACCGTGATGACCCCCAAGCCCGAGTAACATTGGAGAGGCATTGTCAGTGCCCACCTCTCAAACGGGAAATTTAACGGGGAAAAACACAGATGTATCAAACAGAAAAAAATTTTAACTCAACACTCCCTGACTACAACCCTCTTTAACCATTTTATTTAAAAAAAATATATCCAAGGCTGTATAGACATAGTCCACCGAATCTGAAGTAGTCCAAAAGGGAAACCTGTACATAAAAAGAAACATCACACATATACAAATACATAGACCGGGGAGCCTATTCAGCATCCAGAGAAGTTGGAAGACATCTACTGCCCACAGGTAACATCCAGCTTTCCATGATAGGAAATTGGGTTCCACCTTTGGGAGATGGAGTGTCACCCAGTTTTCTTAGATGATGGATAAGCTATCCAGCATCCAAGAAAGCTGGGCGAGAAATAAAGGCTGGGAGGAGAGGACAGTGGAAGACAGGGAACAATGGGGCAACTTCTTTGTTCTACTGCCTGTCTTCTACCCTTTGCTTCCACTGTAGACAGTCTGGAGGTGACGGGAGAAAGGGAGCAACTACTGACCCTTGAGGCCTGCCTCCTGCGATTGCCAGAGACATGCTGCAGGTGGCAGGACACAGGGAGGTACTCATGCGGCCTGTCTCCTACCCATTGTGGCCACTGGAGCAACTCCTGCCCCCTGCACAGTGGTGTAGCTACAGGGGTCACAGCGGTCGCAGTTGTGACTGGGCCCCTGAGCCAAGGGGGCCCACGGGGCACACGCTGTATCGCTGGCTCACATAGAGCAAGTGATGCAGCGATCGCCGCCTGAAGCTAAACGTCCGGAATACACCGATATCGGCCGCTTGGCACACTGAAGGCAGCGGCGCAATGAAGTGAGCTCATCGCGCCACTGCCTCTCCTTGGCTGCCCAGCCGTCATAGGCTGTGCGGCTGTGGAGATGCCGAAGGAGCGTCCTGATGCTGGTGGCATAATGACGTCACGCCGGCAGTGTCGGGCAGCAGGGGAAATCGCTCGGCTGGAAAGGAGGAAAGGTGAGTATTAGTGATGTTATTTTTAATTTCGGTTACTTGCCTGAGGTGAGCTGTATCTATATACCTGCCTGTGGGGACCTATATCTATCTATTTACCTGCCTGTGGGAATCTATCTCTCAATACCTGCCTTTGGGGATCTATCTCTATCTATATATCTGCCTGAGAGGACCTATAGCTATCTATAGACCTGCCTATGAAGACTTATATCTATCTATATACCTGCCTGTGGGGACTTATATCTATATACCTGCCTGAGGGAATATATATCTATAAAACTGCCTGAGGGGACCTATATCTATCTATATACCTGCCTGTGTGGACCTATATCTATATACCTGTCTTTGGGACCTATATCTATCTATATATCTGCCTGAGGGGATCTATAGCTATCTATATACCTGCCTGTAGAGACTTATATCTATCTATATACCTGCTTGTATGGACTTATATCTATATCCTGCCTGAGGGGACCTGTATCTATATACCTGCCTGAGGGGACCTATATCTATATACCTGCCTGAGGGGAGCTATATCTATATACCTGTCTGAGGGGATATATATCTATATACTGGCCTGAGGGGACCTGTATCTATATACCTGCCTGCCTGAGGTGTGCTGTATCTATATACCTGCTTGAGGGGACCTATATCTATAGACCTCCCTGCCTGAGGGGAGCTGTATCTATATACCTGCCTGAGGGGACCTATATCTACATACCTGCCTGCCTGAGGGAGCTGTATCTATATACCTGCCTAAGGGGACCTATATCTATATACCTGCCTGACTGAGGGGACCTAGATCCTTATACCTGCCTGCATGAGGGGACATATGTCTATATACCTGCCTGAGGGACCCTATATCTATATACCTGCCTAACTGATGGGAGCTATAAATACCTGCCTGACTGGGGGGAGCTGTATATACCTTCTGATGTGGGGGGCATATCTATATATCTGCCTTACGTGGGGGACATATCTTTTACCTACCTTACTGAGGGGACATATCTATATACCTGCCTTACTGCGGGGAGCTTTATATACCTGCCTGACTGGGGGACATATCTATATACCTACCTTACTGAGGGGACTTATCTATATACCTGTCTTACTGGGGGACGTATCTATATACCTGCCTAACTGAGGGGAGCTATAAATACCTGCCTAACTGAGGGGAGCTATAAATACCTGCCTGACTGGGGGGAGCTGTATATACCTGTCTGACTGTGGGGACATATCTACATATCTGCCTTACTGAGGGGACGTATCTATATACCTACCTTACTGAGGGGACGTATCTATATACCTGCCTTACCGATGGGAACTTTATATACCTGCCTTACCAAAGGGAGATTTATATGTTTGCCTTACTGAGGGGAGCATTTTATATCTGCCTTACTGGGGGATGTATCTATATGCCTGCCTTACTGAGGGTACAGAGTAAGTTTCCACAAAAATAAACCCCAAAAACAATTTTTTCCCCGTTTACTCTATGTTTTTTTTTTTTTTTTTATAAATCAGGTCCTCTAAAACCTTCCAACTTTCTCACGCGGCCCCATGGGAAAATTAATTGCCCAGCCCTGGTTTGGAGTTTAACATGTTTGTGTGGTAAATTCTGCAGGGACAAGTTTTGGCCAGGAGAAGACGTCATGAGGGTCTGGACTGGAGAAAGAAAGTGAAAAGAGAATGACGATCAGAAAAGATGTCACCTGTGAGTCACTAAATGTAACTGCCCTGTAATCACTTATCTGTCTGCAGAGCCTGTGTGCAACTGCTATCTACCACTACATGGTAATTATATGGCGGTAATATACAGTCTTTAGAGCCTGTGTATACTGGTAACGACCACTATGAATCAACAAGAAATCCACAGCCCACCACAGTATTGCAACAAGTGATAGTGATTTATTTCAATCGTGCAAGAAGACAGATGTCCAGATTGTATTTCAACAGCAGTTTATTATAGACATGTAATTCAGACGTAATAAATGTTTTCGACCGAGAGGGCCTTCATCAGAGTAGTCTGAAATGTAGAGGAATGGAGGCGCCGCTGCAGCTGTCTGGAGATCTGTCTTCTTGCACGATTGAAATAAATCACTATCACTTGTTGCACTACTGTGGTGTGCTGTGGATTTCTCATTGATTCATGATCTATGGGACTGGATATCCCTTCCACAAGCACCCCGTGAAAACGCTACATTTCCAGGTGTGCGACATCATTCCATTTCAAGGGTATCTACCACTGGTCACTGTATGGAGGTAATATAAAGTCTGCAGAGCCTGTGTACACTGGTGTCTACCACTATATGGTCACTGTATGGAGGTAATATACAGTCTGCAGAACCTGTGTACACTGTTATCTATCGCTATATGGTACCTGTAATGGTCTTAGTGTAATGGTTTATATTCAGCCTCAGTACAATGGTTTTATTCAGTCTCTTTATGGTGATGATATGTTGTCATGCTGTGGCAGTATTATTAGGTCCTTGTATATTGTTGTTTTTGATCTTGATGTATTGATTTGGCAAGTGACAGTATTGTTGTATTAGTCACTATATGGTAGTGATATGTGGCTGTATTATTGAGTCCTTGTATATTGTTATTGGTATTATTGATCTTGGTATACTGGTTTGGTCAGTAACATTATAGTGATATTAGTTATCTGAACTGTTCAGCATAAACTCCACAAAAAATTAAAAAACTAAACCCATGAAACAAAAGGCACATCTTTTTCCTGTTCTCCGCACAACATTTTTTTTTATTTTGTGAGGGGAAGGGGAAGGGGGCAAGAGGGAACAGACACTTTGGCTGTATAACTTGTTTTTCTTTGGCTTTGTTTGAAATTAGTTATTTTCTACTGGACATTTCCTTTAAATATAAATAATTTTCTGCAGCGCGCTATACCAGGCAGTAGACAACCGCAAGGAGCAGGAGACAAAGGACAACTTCTGCTCCCTGTGGTCTATCTCCAGCCCTTTGCAACGGCCAGAGACAGACAACAGGGGACAAGAGACAGGGAGCAACTCCTGCCCCTGCTGCCTGTCTTCTGCCCCCTGAAGCCTATCTACAGCCTCCTTCCTTCCTCCTGTGGCACTGAAGAGGAAAGAGCCTGAAGAAGAAGCGGGGAGGGGGTAAATAGTACTTACCAGGCTGACTTCCTCCCAGGCAGCACACGCTTGCTGTAAAGGCAGTGCGCGTTGCGCAGCTAGACTTTTGTGGTCTGACTGCAAGGGGCTGCCCCCGCTGTCGGTGGCCCTGGAGATGCTACTCTGGTGCCGCTATTCTTTCTGCTTCGGGGGAGTAGAGGGATCTCCCATTTTCTTCCCTCACCATCTCGGAGAGTTGGTAAGTATGCAGTGCTGCCAATATGTGTACTTTCCTTTAATTTTGTTGCATGATAAGCATTTATAATGAAGAGAAGTTGGTGTGTTTTTCACTTTATTTATTTTACTATTTTATATTTTTATTTACTTGTCTCAATCCTGGACTGGACAGAATGACGGCTTGAGCCCTGTTATTATACACTGTAGTACATGACTGTCCGTCCGGCAATGAAGTTGGTCAACTTGCCTAGCCCCGGCAGGCCTATGTCACAGCCAGCCCAGAGGCCGTTGTTAGGCATTAGGCTATCACCTACACCTTAAGATTGCACAGCTGGGTGATGTTGGAGGACACTGGAAGCACCATCCTTCTTTCAAATCCCTTACATGCCATGGTCTCTATTGACTGCAGTCTGCAGTGTCTAAGTTGTTAAAAGGCCAGGACTGATAGACTCCTTTTTGGCCTGCTCACTGCTATCTTGAGGATGTCTCAGGTGCTCCAGTTCCCAGCTAACTGCAGATGACATCCTCAGGGGCCTAATTTAGCTAAATGTCAACAAGGAAATATATTATAACATGATAAATGACATGCCATAACTTAAAGACTAATCCTGCACATAATAATACTAACAGTCTCAGTTGCATATGGCAAGGCTGAGAAAATCCCGAAAGTCAGGTAGCCAATGCCCCTAGACGTTTGCTGCTAGCATGTTCTTTTTTATGGTCAGCAGTTAAAAGATAAAACTGGCTTGTGGAGTGATTCCTTATGATTACTATAATGTTTATATTCCTTTCATATGTAATCTTTTTAATCAGATCACATTAAAAGACTGCTCATGGATTGGTCACTCTTCTTCCAGGCTTAGCAGATAGACGCCTATGAACAGATACATATCACCTTTATTCTTAGGCTATGCTCACACGGCTTATTTTGGGACGGATTTCAGTCCGTAATTCGCGCTGTACTGTGTGAATTACGGCTGTAATCCGTCCCAGTCATTACGGTAATCCACAGTTCTCATAGAGAACTATGGATTCCGTCTCCTACCCCCGCTCGCGAAATGCGGGGAGAAAGTGACATGTCAATTATCACAGCGGGATACGCACCGTGGATAATGAATGTCTATGAGGCCGAAATTACGGCATGAATAAGCCGTGTGAACATAGCCTTAGGGTAAAGAAGACCATAAAACTAAAGTAAATACCCACATCTGTCATGGAGTGCAGAGCAAAATCTTGGAAAATAGCTGCAAATAGACCAAAATAATAAAACGGAGAAAGCACATGAGAAACAGCATCCCCGGTTTGCTTGCAATGACTGTCTTTAGACTTTGAATAATACTCTGCACAAGATGATTTCCCCTTCAGATAACCTGTTGTTATATTTCACCACAATGTGATTAGAGAAGGTGCCGTATTTATCATTCCTGTAGAAATTGTATATTTTGAGATTAAAAAGTGTTAATATAAATGACATGTTATTTGTACTCACTCAATAATGGCTGATGTGATTAACCTTCATTTCATTTCCTAGACCTTATTATACAAGCAAGTTAATCTATTTCTGTGTGCAGAGACGATGATGCTGTAACCCTTAACTTGCATTGCCTTAGCAAGTGGTTTACATAAGGCATAAAGCTAGCAACTTTCATAATTTAATCCTGAAATTGTTCTGGGTAAAAAGGCCATTTTCACACACAAAAGTGGCATCATGAAGCCATGCTTGGTCTGTAGTTTACATTATACTAAATGTAGCATATATGTATATTTTCAAATTACTTTTGAAGATCAGTAGGGCTTTTCTATGTTATTCTATACAGAAAAGAGAAACCTGATAGATCTCATTTGTGTTAAAGGGAGCCTATCACATTGAACATGCTATCTGATCTGCTGACAGCATGTTATAGAGCAGGAAGAGCTGAGCAGATTGATATATAGTTCTGTGCAGAAACAGTAGAACTTGTATTTTATTCATCTAATTTACTGCTCATTTTAGGTTCAGGAGTCCAGTAGGCGGTCTTATCAGTTACTGACAGGAATTTCTGTATCTTCAGTATCTTCACTTATACAAGGAAGGCTGTTAACCACTGATACGACTGCCCACTGGACTCCTTAACCCAGAATAAGCAGGGATCTATATGAATAAAATACAAGATCTACAGAATATTTCTCCACAAAACTGTATATCAATCTGTTCAGCTCTTCCTGCTCTATAACATATTATCTGCAGATTAGGTACTGTAGCATGTTCATTTGACAGGTTCCCTTTAAGCTCTGGTTTAAGGTCAAAGTCAAACTCAAATCCCATCTAAGAGCTTGGATTCGCATTGACCTGAACTGGTTTCCAGTGATTTTCTCCCAAAAAAATTGACTGTAACCCTAACCCCAAATTTTAGTTTACCTGTTTTCCAGCGCTTCCAGTCCTACAGTGCTGTCACTCTGATGTCACTTCCAGTTCAATGTCACATAGGTAACTCTGATGTAATGTAGGGTTGGAAGTGACGTCAGACAGCAGTAATGTTGGAGTGGCAGAGTGGCAGGACTTGCAATGGGTTAGCCCATTCAAACCCAGTAATAGAAAACTCTAAATTTAGCATTAGGGTTGGAGTAGTTTCACATGGTGGATTTGGTTGCTTATTACAGGGGCAGATTCAGCACTGAATCTGCCTCAAATTCAGACTCTAATCCGATGGTAAACCGATTTACATTATTCCTTATCATTCAGATAATGCTGATTTTACTTATTTTTGGCGCGCACCATAAGTGACACTTCTCAGACAATGAGCGTTGTTTCTGTCAGATTTCCATACTTTTGGATGTCCTCATGTCCCGGTCAAACTGGTATTGAACCTAACACTGACAGATTTAAGCAGCACTAGATCATATTGAGGTCAAGTGGATGCAAAAAGCTTCTGTTTTAACTTTAAGAAATGAAAACCTTGACATGATTTAATATATGGCCAATATGAGCTATAACCAAATAGCACCAAAACTTGAAGCAAATTTATTTATAATAATATTTTTCCAGTGGAAATACTACATAGATCATAGGCTACAATGCTAAGGATTCCTAATGGCTATAAGCATGTTGGAAAAGGTCCCTAAATGGAGATCAAGCAGTAACACAAATGTTGCATGTGACATGCCATTAGCTTAAAAGATTACATTAGGTGATAAAGAAGGTCACAGTGAAAAAGCATGTAACTTCTAGACCCAATCATAAAGTCTGGGTTAATTGTACCCATGAAAATAAACAACCATCTAGTTATGAGAAAAGTGCTTCTGATCTACCTGACTGCATACATAATTCAGGTCACCAGGCTATGCCATCAAATACAACCCATTATTTCAGAAGCCTAGCTAGAAAACCATTTACACAACTACTTGGCTACCTCTTAGAAAGGCACAAAAAGATAAAATTACTTTTTAAATGACGCTCATGGTTCATGCTCTCACTTGTTTAGTGGCACACAATTAGGGACAAATTACTGCCCTACACATAATGGTACTGGAGCAAAATATGTTATGGGGCACAACCTCAGTGCTAATGGATTAGACTGCTATCTATTTTTAGCAGTTGCATAGATTTCCTGTGATGTGGATGCACATATGTAGTCATAGGTTGAAATAATATCACAGGTTAGATGTATTCAATACGTGAGAATAGAACTGCTTGCTAGTACCAGCATAAACGGAGGGCTGCATTGGAAAACTGTAGGCTACACTGGGAATGGACTTAAAAGCTATAAAACGATGCTTGACATTTACATTGTTCTATTAGATCACATTTCCACCATCAACTGTCCCAGTCAGAGAGCGCCTCCATCTACAATACCAGCCAGAGAGCGCCTCCATCAACTGTCCCAGCCAGAGAGTGCCTCCATCAACTGTCCCAGCCAGAGAGTGCCTCCATCAACTGTCCCAGCCAGAGAGTGCCTCCATCAACTGTCCCAGCCAGAGAGTGCCTCCATCAACTGTCCCAGCCAGAGAGTGCCTCCATCAACTGTCCCAGCCTGAGAGTGCCTCCATCAACTGTCCCAGCCAGAGAGTGCCTCCATCAACTGTCCCAACCAGAGAGCGCCTCCATATACAGTACCTACAGGGATCTACAGGGACAAACCACCCACAGGGATCAGCTGTGATCTAACACTATGCTTTTCTTTTCCCTCATTATCGCTATCTCCACTCTCCTCACACTTACTGCTTATCCCCAAACTCCCTCGCTGGACAATGAACTCTACATCTCCCCCTGCATTCTACCCTCACACCTGTCTGCTGCCACCATCCTCTTCCCCACTATTAATGCCCTCCGTACCAAACAAACCCTGCCAAACTACAGTCTATCCTACTCCCATCTGCTCACCCTCTCACTGCTCCTTCTGGCTTCTGGGGACATATCACCCAACCCAGGGCCCCCCAGCACATTCCCACCATAGTATCTGCATCCAAGAACAGATACACCCCTACAAATTCCCCCAATCCCTTGAACCTGATACACGTCACTCTGACGCCTGCTCCCACTACCCCTCTCCTTGGAGCTCTCTGGAATGCACGGTCTGTATGTAATAAACTCTCATACATACATGACTTGTTCATCTCACGCAACTTACTCTTCCTTGGTCTGACTGAAACCTGGCTGACCCCCTCTGACACTGTATCCCCTGCCGCACTCTCTTTTAGTGGCCTCCAACTTACCCACACTCCATGGCCTGCTAACAAGCATGGTGGAGGTGTCGGCCTCCTCCTGTCTGACACCTGCTCCTTTGTCCCAGCTCCACCTCTCCCTTCCCTCACACTCTTCTTCTTTGAGGTGCACTCTGTCCGTATCTACGCTCCCTCCAATCTCCAAGTGGCTGATGTCTACCGACCGCCAGGCCCTGCCACTGCCTTTCTTGACCACTTTGCTTCCTGGCTTCTCCACTTTCTTTCCACCGACATCCCCACTATCATCATGGGAGACTTCAACATCCCAATCGACACCCCCCACTCTGCTTCCAACAAACTCCTTTCACTTTGCTCCTCCTTTGACCTCTCCCAGTGGACCTCAGGAGCCACTCACAAAGATGGACACACACTGGACCTCATCTTCACCCGCCTCTGCCCCCTATCTGACTTCTCAAACTCCCCCACCCCATATCTGACCACAACCTGCTCACCTTCTCCACCATCTCCACCCCACCTGCTCCTCCTGTCTCATATCCAGTACGACCCCGCAGGAACCTACAAAGCCTCAACCGTCTCACTCTCTCTGACTCTCTTGCACCTCTTTCCACTATCTCCTCATTTAATGACCCAGACGCAGCCACCACTTTCTACAACCACACAATCATCACCACCCTTGACTCAGTCGCTCCTCTCACACACAACAGAACCCGCAAAATCAACAGACAACCCTGGCACACAGACTCCACTAAACAACTGAGGCGAGCTTCCAGAGCTGCCGAACGCCGCTGGAAGAAAACTCACTCCACTAATGACTTTGCCTTATACAAACAATCACTGCATACATTTAAATCTGCACTCACCACAGCCAAACAGGACTATTTCACCACTCTCATATCCTCTCTGTCCCACAACCTCAGATAATTGTTCAAAACCTTCAACTTCTTCTCCGTCCACCAGCACCTCCTCCCCCATCCCTCCTTTCAGCAGACAACTTTGCCATTCACTTCCTTCAGAAGATCAACCACATCAGAGAAAGCTTCAGCCCGCAGTCCCCACCACCCTCCCCTACCCTTGCAAACTGCTCTTCCCCCTTAACTTGCTTCCCCACGGTCACTCATGACAAGCTCTCCTCTTTACTGTCCAAATCCAACCTCAATACCTGTAGTCTTGATCCACTGCCATCCCACCTCATCCCTGACCTCAGTGCTTCTATCATCCCAGCCCTCACCCATCTCTTCAACCAATCACTAACCTCTGGCATATTCCCTTCCGCCATTAAACATGCTACTATCACTCCAATCCTTAAAAAAACAACCCTTGACCCCTCCTCTCTGTCCAACTATCGCCTCATCTCACTGCTCCCTTTTGCTTCCAAACTCCTCGAGCAGCACGTCTATCTTCAGCTGTCCTCCCACCTCTCCTCCAACTCTCTTCTTGACCCACTACAATCTGGTTTCCGACCCCACCACTCTACCGAAACCGCCCTAACCAAGGTCACCAATGACCTAGTAACTGCTAAAGCCTCATGCCACTACTCTGTGCTCCTCCTCTTAGACCTGTCCTCTGCCTTTGACACTGTCGACCATTCCCTCCTGCTACAAATACTCTCCTCCCTCGGCATCACGGACTTGGCTCTTTCCTGGATCTCCTCGTTCCTCACTGATCGGACCTTCAGTGCCTCTCATTCTCGCTCCACCTCCTAGCCCCGGCCTCTCTCTGTTGGTGTCCCTCAGGGCTCAGTCCTGGGTCCTTTACTCTTCTCTCTTTACACTCTTGGCCTCGGTCAGCTCACACGGCTTTCAATACCACCTGTATGCTGACGATACCCAACTCTACATCTCCGGCCAGATGTCACTTCTCTACTCTCCCGGAAAACAGAACTCATCATCTGTCCACCGTCCAACTCTACCCCTGCCCCTGATCTCTCTATCTCAGTCAACAGCTCTACACTCTCACCTGTTCTGCAAGTCCGCTGCCTTGGGGTAATCTTAGACTCCGCTCTATCTTTCAAACCACACATCCAAACCCTCACCTCTGCCTGCCGCCTCCACCTGAAAAACATCTCTCGCATCCGCTCATTCCTCAACTATGACACTACAAAAATGCTGGTCCCTGCCCTTGTCATCTTCCGCCTAGACTACTGCAACATCCTTCTCTGTGGCCTCCCAGCTAGCACCCTCGCTCCCCTCCAATCCATCGTTAACTCTGCTGCCCGTCTTATCCACCTCTCTCCTCGCTACTCCTATGCCTCTCATCTCTGCCAATCCCTTCACTGGCTTCACATTGCCCAGTGAATTCATTTCAAGCTACTAACCCTGACCTACAAGTCTCTCCATGACCTCTCCCCTCCATACATCTATGCCCTAATTTCCAAATATCTCCCATCACGCAATCTCCGCTCCTCTCAGGACCTTCTCCTCTGCTCCCCCCTTATCAGCTCCTCACACAACCGTCTCCAAGACTTCTCTCGTGCTTCACCCACACTCTGGAACCCACTGCCCCAACACATCAGACTCTCCTCCACTTTCACCAGCTTCAAAAGCAACCTAACAACCCATTTCTTCATGCTTGCCTATAACACACAATAACCTGGCTGTCACTACTTCCTCCTCACACATGTCTTCCTCTCACCTCCTGTCTCTTTCCCCCTCCTGGTAGATTGTAAGCCCTCGCGGGTAGCTTCCTCTCTCCCTCTGTCGTGCCAATTGTCATTAATCACTTATCATTGTACTCGTTTGACTTATGTTATGTATGTAACCCTCTTGAATGTACAGCGCCCTGGAATCAATGGCGCTTTAAAATACATAATAATAATAATAATAATAATAATAATAATAATAATAGTAATAATAATAATTTCCGCTCCAGTCTATATCATAGTGGGAACAATGCGTAAGCGCTTTCATTACTGGCTTTTTTACCTGCACTTTCCTATTTTCCCCCTTTTTTAATATGGTCTTCTAATAAATATTCAAAGTTTTAATTGGATAGTGCTGAACATTGTTGAATTTCCTAATCAGATTTCCTACCTACATTCCTGTTGTTTGACTGGTGAACCTCTTAGGGCGACAGTATAAAGGGTTTTAAAGCCTTTTTGGGTACACTGCGCCTCCCCCCGAACCCAGTTCGGACCAGCGTTCGCACTTTCGGCTCGGTCCGCATGAAGGGGCGGGCAGTGGGCGGGCATTGGGCGCGGGGGGGGGCCGGGGGTAGGCGTTCCGGGGGGGGGACGTGGCCTCGTATAGTCCGGGCTTTTGTACCAGGGCTCGCCAAATCGCGGCCCCCCTCGGCCTCCGACAAGCGCCTTTTTTTTTTTGTTAAATCCTCCGACAAGGCAAAGTGAAGCAGGATCGGAACTGCGAGGGAACGGATCGAAATCGCGAACAGAAGTCTGGGCGCCCCTCCGTGCAGCAGGGGTGTGATTCCCGAAAAAATCCCCCTTAAAAAAGGCGGAAAACATATCAGAAAAGAGCTAATGGACAAAATCCCCTAAAAAAAAAAAAAAAAACTTTTTCCCCAAAATCTGAACGGCAAAATTATCAAGAAATATTTTTGGGAAAATTTGCCGGGAAAACGTAATTAAAATTCTGAACCTTTTCTATTGGGGCGCCAAAAAAACCGGGCCAAAACAGAATAGGAGCGACAGTGAACCATTAAAACCATGGGGAAAATTGCCCAAATCAAAACCATGGCGGGACAGTTCAAAAACAGTAAAAAGGCTCAAAGGCTTTTGGCTGAGCTAGGGGGGGCTCGCCACTCACCCAATCAAATAGGGCACAAAGTCCTTCATCCCTATGGGGGAGAATTAAACCAAATCAGAAAGGGCGACAAAGTCCCATTATATCCTTTAAAAAATTTTGGCCCATCAAATCCCCGGCGGGAAAATTTAAAAATACAGTAAAAAGAAAAAAAAGAGCTGTTTGGGCTGAGCTAGCGGGAGTTTTGGCATCCCAGCCAAATCAGGCGGGCTACTTCTCCCCTTTAGTCATGGGAAGTTGGGCCACGAAATGTGGGCGCTTCCGGCCGTGGGGCGGGGAGTATAATAAAAAATCATTTTTATTAAGTGTAAAACATTATCAAAATAAAGAGCAAACATTTGTATAAAAATAAAGCATTAAAAACCCCCGAAAAACGCGTTTGTCGCCGGGAACCCCCGGCGCACCTGGGGAATTCCCATAGAGAGAATTGGGGGGAAATAAGTAATTCAAATTTTTTTTAAGCTATTTCATTGGTCGGCATAAAGCACCAATCAAATAGAGCGACAATTCCTTCTATCCATGGAGGAGAATTGACCAATCAATTTAAGCGCAAAGCCCCATCACCCTTGGGAAAAAGGCCCAAAAACAATCAAAGGGGGGAACAGTTCAAAATAAGAAAAAAGGGCAAAAACAGCTGATTGTTGAAGCAGCGGGGCTCGTCCAGCTTAGCCAATCAGAGGCGAGCTACTTTCTCAAGATTTTCATGGGGAAAAAAAATTTTCGAGCGCGCTTTTTTTTAGGCTAATTTCAAAGAGCCCCGTAATTTGGACCCAATGGGAGAGCGGGCGACCCCTAGGGTTTTTCTAATGAATCTAAAAATCAAACTGTAATGGCCGAAAATCACATTATAACACTACAGAAGTTGTCACGATGTGTTATAAAAGGAATACTAATATGGGCTAAGAAAAAAAAATATTAATTCCCAAAATATGTTTTTTTTCTTTATTTCGATGCACCCATACATTGATCCGGCTAAAAAAAATAACAAATAAAATGATTTTATGGAATTAATTTTTTTTTTTTCGTTACCCATATTCGGTTTCTTTTAATACACATCGGACAACTTGGTTGTGTTATTTGTGATTTCGGCCATATAAGTTGATTTCAGTTTGGGTTTACAAAACCCATAGGAGCGCGCCGTTTTTTCCCTTTGGGTCCAAATTACGGGGCCCTTTTTAAAATTTACCCAATCAAGACGCGCTCAGAATGTCTTTTCCCCCATAGAACCCTATGGGAAAGTAGCTCACGCTCTGAGTGGCTAAGCGGGACGGCCCCCGCTGCTTCAACCAATCAGCCGTTCTGCCTTTTTTCGTAAATTTTAACTGTCCCGCCTTTTAATATGATTGGTCCATTTTTCTCCATAGGGGTTGAAAAGGGGGGTTTTTCGCCCTATTCTGATTTGGCAATTCCCTCCATAATAGAAGGGACATTTCCCCATTCTGATTGGGTTGGTTATGCCGACCAATGAGAATGCTTAAACAATTTGAATTACTGATTTCCCGCAATTTCTCTATGGCAATTCCCCAGGGAAACGCGGGTCGCGACAAACGCGTTGTTCGGGTTTTTTAACTGCTTTATTTTTATACAATTGTTCTGCTCTGTATCTATCTGTATTACACTTAATAAAAATAAAATTTTTTTATTAATACTTCATGCCGCCGGGCGTGAGCCCAGATTTCATGCCCCCTTTTTCCAAAGACTTAATGGAAAGTAGGTCGCGTCTAATTGGCTGGGGTAGCCAAGCTCCCGCTACTCAGCCAATCGCTCTTTTCGTCTTTTTACGTATTTTTAATTGTCCGCCCTGGATTTTCTGATTGCCAAATCCTCCTAGCAAATGGGGGTTTGTCGCTCCATTTCTTGATTGGTCGAAATTCTCCAAGGCGAATGGGGCTTTGTCGTCCTATTCGATTGGCCGAGTAGGCGGCCCCCGCAGTCAGCCAAACACTCTTTGCAGCCTTTTTACTGTTTTTTGAACTGTCCCCCGTGGATTCTGATTGGTCCAAACTCCCCCATAGGCTAGAAGGGGCTTTGTCCCCCTTTCTGATTGGTTAAACGTTCCATAGGCTGAAAGGGGCCCTTTTTTCGCTCCTATTCTGATTGGTTCAATTCTCCTCCATAGGCTAAAATGGGGCTTTTTCCTCCTTTCTGATTTGGCCGGTTTATGCCCACAATGAGAATGGTTTTTAGGGTTTTAATTTCTGTATTTTCCGGCAAATTTAAAAATATCAATTCTTTATATTTTTTGCCTTTAGTTTTGGGGGAAAAAAGATTTTTTTTTTAAAGAAGTGTATTTTGTACATTCCCTTTTTTGACCTGTTTTTCCGCCTTTTTTAAAGGGATTTTTCGGGGGAATCACACTCCCGCTGCACGGAGCGGACCCGAACTTTTGTCCGATCTCGTCTGCCCTCGCATGCCCGATCCCTTCACTTCGCCAAATCCCCGGGATTTAGACCTAAAAAATGTAGAACGCCTTTTTAAAGGCCCCATTTTTGCTTCATACTCCCACCGACATCTGGAATGATTTCTCGCCGCTCCACCTGTCTCGATCGTAACCCGATTCTGGCGCAGTCCCCCCCCGGCCCTTTAAATCCCCACGCCCCCCCCCCCACTGGCGAGCACGGCGGACTTTTAAAAACCCCATGTATGAGGCACTTCCCGACGGCGAACATAGGCCACGCCGCACAAAACGCCCCCAAAAGTCCCCCCACTTCGCCTCATACCTGGCGAGGGGCGGCGGACTTTACTGTATGTATGAGCGCCGCCCGGCCCGCGACATAAATCGGGGCAGATTTTCCCCCGGGAAAAATGGCGGAAAACGGGGCCTCACCCGGCATTCATACATGTGGCCCTTAGTGTTTGAAGCACATCCATGAGGATTATACTCCCGGGAGTTTACAACTGAGGCAATACGGCACACGGGTGAGCACCAAAATCTCTATATTTGACTGTATCCTAGAAATAGCTCCACAGGACTTAGTATTTAAACTGTAAAAAGGCAATACAAAAGAAAGCTATATAATTTCTTTAGCATGCAAAAGATAGATATGGGTCTCGTGAACTTGAGAGCCAGAAGAACACATTTGGTGGTCAGAGATAAGGAATATCAACAGAAATCCACGCACCCAAAATATAAGAAAAAGTAAAATTATTGGTCACTGACACAATGATCATTGGAAGGTATGACATTTTATCTCAGAGCAACAACGCCAGCTTTGATAGTTGACTATAATTATTATTCCCGTCTCTCCAGCAAATCTATGACCATTCATTTTCTTACATTTTAGCTTTTTGTACGTATTCATAAATTTTTTTATAATCCTCAGTACAACCGGGTGTAGAGATACATTATCTTCTACAAACAGTTACACATCATACTGGTAAGTTCATCCCACTGGATGTTCATGCGCTTTTATTAAATAAGCTACTCTGTTGTTGACCACATGATATGTATGATTGAGGAGAAAGAGTATATTTTTTTCTGCCCTACAGTAGTATTAGAATAAATAGTCAACTATGCTTTTTCCATACAGTTGCTAGAAAAAAATTCCACAGTTACCCCGGATGCAAAATTTGAAAGGAAGC
>JAODAL010042179.1:0-35106 GCA_025379985.1 Phyllomedusa bahiana | reverse complement strand
AAATTTCCTCATGCCTAAGCATTTTTCTAAAAGTCATATTGATGGTCCACCTCATGCAGATGCTACGGCATCAAGCGGGTTGAACCACCGCCAAAGGGGCAGTGACAGAAAAAAGCTTCTTGTTCATAGAGAAGCTTTTTGGATATGAAAACTGAGGACAAAATTCCTTCAGGGAATGAAGTACAAAATTGACCTTCTCTATGTTTATTAGATGTGTCTATACATATGCTAACATTTAGCAAGTCATATGCATGAAAAAAGCTGCGTTACATGCAAGTGCCTTCTTTGTTCTATGTGGCTTGTGTCGTGAGTTTTAGGCATGGGTTAAGAATCATTAATTGAGCTATTTGTATCATCTGTGACATATATACTAGTTTTATTTTGATTGGTCAATGGAAATGTTTTTAAATCCCTGCACTATCACAGTTTGCTATGCTATGATTAAGGATGCTGTAACCCGAAATGTGTCAGATTTTTACTGAGACCATTTAATGCAAATTGAATAAATTCAAGTTTTATATCCTATGATGCTGGATCCTAACCTATGTGGTGCTCTTTACAGTTTTTAATATGTTGTGCTATATGTTCACAAGAACAGACAAGGCTAGGAAAAAAGACCCTTGACTTGGTACTGGAAATCTTTGTAAAAGAAAACCTGATGTATATACTGTATCGCTCTGATATAAGTACAAGGATGTAACTGCATACAGTTAAAGATTGAAAAAACATGTCTGAAAAACATCTTTTAAAATACTACCCAGTACTCTGATGAATGTCAACTCTTCATTCAGGAAAAAGGAGACAAGAACCCATTTTAAGCAAGAAATTTCTATGTGCTATGAGTGATTTGGTGCTTCTTTATTATGCTCACTTGATCATAATTGATTAGGTTTGGAAGAATATTAATTAATCTCGGTGCTAGTTAGTAAATATTTTATGTTTAAAGAAAGTAAAGAAATTGGTCTAGAAGTATCTGTGGTTTTCATCGAGTTAGGGTCCAACAACAACAAAACCAATTCCATTGTTAACCAGATTATATATTAAAACTTGTTGTATTGCAACCTACCATTGTTATTGGTCCACGTCCAAGTTGTCAGTAGATAACTATAGCTTGGAGCAATCTAATAGGAAAAGTGTCATAGTAAATATTTTTGTGAAAATATTCCAACAGAAAAACAGATATATAAAAATTGTTTGCATAATTTATCAGGGGCATTTCTGGCTTCCAGAGAAGGTCACATAGGTAAGGAATTACAGTTCACAGTTGACTTTTGAATATGTAGTTCATGTAGATTCTGCATTTTGATGTCTAAGGGTTCTAAGTTAATTTACAGTTTTATCTGGAGGATGGGATTCATCTTTTATTTTCTAATAGTTTACTCTTTTAATATAATTCTTCTACTTTGCAAATGCTGTTTCTTATTTTCAAGAAGTTAGTTTAAGGAGGAGACTCCACACTACAATGGTATGTGCTCACCAAAGAGTGGCATACAATACTTTTCCAATTTAGTCTTGTTGGAAAAAAACTTTTAGTTGATTTTCTATTTTTAATTTGTACACTCAATGAACAAAAAAAACACCTCAGAAATAATGCAGTTATGCCTCAAGCAGATATGTTAATGATCTGCTTAGACACTGGGTCATGCACATATTTGTGAGATATCTTTGACTTCTAGACATTTCTCTGTGATTCACTGAAAGACATTTTGTCCAGTTGACAAGCTTTGACACTATTGGAAAAGCAGAGTGTTAATTTCAACAAAGGGCTGTTCTGACCAAGTGCCATTAGCTGTTGGAAGCAGTGCTTATATGACACACAGCAAACAGACCATTGGTAGAGAGGATCATTTGATTCATCAATAAACAGGAGCAGCTCCCAAAATTTCCTTGTCCACAATCCAGTCACATCATTATGCACCTTTCCCTCTGCTTGGACCATTTCCAGGTGCTTAACAGAGGGTATTATGAAGAAACCTGAACTGCTATAGACTGTTTGGTATCTGATGTTGGCCCACTGCTCAAACTGCTGGTGTGATGATCTTGAAAGAAATTTCACACAACAGTCAATCACTCCTACTAGTGATACAAGAGACTCTAGTTGCCAACAGATATGTGGAGGACATTCTGCACAACATGTGTTGACTCTGCACCACATCGGTTCACATATTTCAGCAGCATAATGCTCAACCACACACAGCAGGGAATTTCCAGGAATGTCTCTGCCAGATCTGCAACACTTCCTTTATTTGCCCAGTCGCCAAATTAATTGGCAATCAAGCATTTATGGGAACAGCTAAGATGCCAGCTCTAGCAACCTACAAGTGAGCAGGATTTACTGGCCCAGCTGCAATATTTGTGAGCAATTTTGCCACCGGATGCCATATGAAACCTGTATGCCTCCATGTCCAGCTGTATCTCATCTTGTATCCAGGCTAGAGGGTACAGTTTTCCCTAATAAATGTATGCATTTATTCTAATACTGCAATCATTTAAATATATCATCATTACATTCATACATATATAGTGACATATAAGAATGGGGATGTGCCAGTTATCTGGGGATAAAAAGCTTTAGTAGACCTGTTCTATAGATGTATGAACAGTCGCACTCCAATTTTTCACATAATAAACAGCGTTGCAACACTTTTAGAGGTGCGTCATACCCCATTCTCAGAAGTAAACTCATTTCTGATTCTTTGACGCCAAACCTAGGCACAGAACAGTTAGAACAACCAGACCAAGTTAAAGGTGGTGCCTGAGCCATACTTTTTGTATTGGCACTACAATGCGCCTGTATGTATGACCTGCAGAAGAACAGGGTCATACATTCTGGCACATTTTACACCGACTTAAAGCTATTTAGAACTGGCATGTCAGCGCCAACGTTCATATATATCGCAAATTATGTTTTGTTTCTTTTATTCCAAAAACTACTTCTTGGTGCGTTCTCTTTTGTCAGTGGATGTATGTGATATTATTAAAGGGAACCCATCAGGTGGTTTATGCTGACCTATCTGAGAAAAGAATGTGATAGAGGAAGAGAAGTTGAGCTCTGTTATTAATAGGTTTGTATGATTTGATGCTGAGTTTCTGATTAAAAATCAGAAAAAAAATCTGTGAAAGTGAAACTAAAGTACTACTTACCTCGCCCACATACAGTGACTGACAGTTTGTTCTGTACACAAACTTATGCAGGGAAAGTTGTAAATCAGTGTATTTGGATGGGGTAAGCAGGACTCTTAGGGTATGTTCACACAGCGTCTTCACTCCGTATGAACATCCGAAAGACGGACACGACAGGAGTGATGCAAACACGCAGCGGCGATCTCTCATGTGAACGCCGCTGGGTGTCTGTCATTTCCGCAGTGATAAAAATCACTGCTAATTGTTTTGATGCGTCTCTGGGTCCGTTCTGATGGACCCAGAGACGCATCAGAAAAGCGTATGTTCATACAGAGTGAACATACCCGTACGGTCTCCTAAGGAGTACTATCAGTATTTTCTCTGCTTTTTTTTTACAGAACTCCTACTCCAATTCTTATAAATCTACATATTACAGAGCTCAACTTCTCTCCTATCAGGTACTGATCTCAGATAGGGCAGCATAAGCCACCTGACAGGTTCCCTTTAAGTAACTGTCCAGAGGAGCATGGGGCTTAATTAACACATCAAAAAGCAGCTAACACTTACACATTGCTTTTCAGGGTAGAACTTTACTCATGGCATAGGTGTTTACTGCTTTTGATATGTATGTATGGATTTTTTAATGGAACAAGAATAAACTTTGGATTTTTAAGGAGATATAAGCCTCAGAGGTATTAGACTTTTTGATTGCTTCCCTTTATAACCATGTCTGGCTCGGAACGGATTCATTTTGATACTCCAAACAGGCATCAAAGTTGTAGCTATATGAGTTAGAGTAAACTATACCTCTTGTACACTTCTATTATATGGTATTGGTAAGCAAGAGGAGTAAAAGTTTTGGCTGTAATGTACTTCTAGTGTGAAAGATACACATTGGCTTCCTGCCAGTTACAGAATTCCTCCATAAGGGTCACTCATACTTCCATGCCTGCCATAATGGCCTCACAGCTTTAGCTACATATTGCTTTAGCAGTCACAGTTTCATTTCTCACCACAACAGTCACCATGTTACCCAGAAGTTCCAGGCACATTTCCCATTTGCTCTGTTGTTTTTTGTATACACCACTATATTGATGATTGATCATTTTAACAATTGACCTCAACGTCCACAGCAATGACATGCTGACCTTTAAGAACACTTTACCTATTTGTTAACAAAGTAATAAAGTCTTCTTCAGTCAAAGAGTTTACACCAAATGTGTTATTAAAGTAAAACTTGGTTAATGATAAAAATGTCTGATTGTAAATAATGTTCCTTTTTAGATAGAATCAGATCCATTGATAGAGATTACAAGTGTGGGAACTGCTTCTAATGCATAGGATTTCCTGGTGAGACATTTATTTAATCAGCCTCTAGATTCTGCAGACAGCTCAGCACTTCAGTGGTAACATGGGGTTTTATCATTGATCGAAATGCATTAGACAAGTAGTGTTACAGTTCTTGAAAACTGCAGAGAAATCACTTGTGTAATGAAAGGAACTTTTTAACCTTTTAAAAACTAGTATTTATGTTATTCTCTGTTTTTGCAGTCTAACTGTGCTTTAATGATAATCTCTATAGATCTGCTATACATACTGATTAGCTGCTATAATGACACTGAATGAGAGTTACTATACATTCTGTAATTACTGTGTTATGTTGAGCTTCACTTCAGCTGTCAGAACAAAATCCACACCTTCATTTTGCTTCATTTCACTTGTACATATTATTAAAGTTTATATAGCTCACTATCAAAAATGATATTATCAGGCACAGTGTAATATATTAAACTGTGCATCTGGACGTATGTACAGTGCTTAACTTACAAAATAAACTGCTCACCACTCATACTAAAGCTTTTTTTAAACAAAACAAGTAAATCCTTTCTTAAAAACCAAGCTGATTATTTAGGACAACTGCACTAAAAAAAAATAAAAAAGAAGGCCAAATTTTTCGTGAATAACAAGGTTAAAATTGTCACCATTAAAAAATTGCATGTAGTACAAAAAAGGGGGTTCCCCTCACTAAAAGGGATTGCTTTTTATGTTAAAGATTTTGAAAAAACCCAATTTCCCTTTGCAATATTTTCCATTACATTATCCACCTTTTCCGAGATTTACCCTTTTGAAAGGGGCTGAAATCAGCTCCTGTGGTCGCAAGCTACAAACCGTTTATCCCCTCCGATGGGCCCTCCAGTGCGGTTCCCATAGTTTAAAAGACCTCTTCTACTGCGCCTGGAAAAGGGCCCGAAAAACCACACCCTGAATTCAAAGTAAAAAACCAAAATACGGGATTGGGGTAACATAATAAATTGTAGAGAGAAAACCCCCTTTTAAAGGGTTAAAATATTTGAATAATAAGTAAAAGAGAATTTTTAAAAACATATAAAAGGGAATAGGATTATAGGGGTTTAAAAGGGAAAAATTTTTCTCACCAAAATCGTTTAGCTTTAATCTTATACTCAAGAGAAAAAAGGGTTATTCCCAAATAAAATTGGGTTTGTTCTGATTTTTTTTTTCTTTCAGAATTATAGCAGTTCTTATCTCCTGCTAAAAGTCAAAAATTCCCTGTTTCCCAACCTTCCATCTTCTTTTACAATGAGGCCCCTTTTCGTCCCTGTTTCTTACAAAAGGAAACAGGGGTTTTTTATCTTTGTTACGGGAAAATTTTTAAACCCTTTAAAGACTCTGTAGACTCTTTTTTTAAAAATCTCTACTTACTAAAGGTTCTTTAAACAAGTTCATTTTAAAAATAGCAGATTGAAAAAACAGAAACTGCTGTAAACCCCCACCCACAGTATGAACAAAAAAAGGGGAAGCTTGAAGCTGGCGGGGGAAAAAGCAGTCTCTTTGAAAAAAACCCAATGGGAAAGCCTTTTAATCCCCTAAACAGAGAATTCCTTTTTCCAATAAAACAGGAAAAGGGTGTAAAAAAACTGTAAAAAGAAAAGCAAGAGCGGGGGAAATTTAAACGGGTGGCAAGTGGTAAAAAGAATAACATGAAGAAAGGGGAAAAGATAGAAGATAGAAAAATGCATTCAATATATATGGAAGTCTCAAAATGCTGGGTCCCTTTTAAATTAATGAAAGGGGACTCACACGAAAAACTGAAACAGGCCCCTCACGAACTCTCCCCTACATCTCTATTAAATTTTCAACTTTCGTGGGCCCCTCCCAAATTCCCCCTAGAAATTGGACGGGAACCCCGGCCCCACCCCGCCGCTCAGGCATCAGGCTTCTTTGTCTTTTAAATGCAGGCTAATTTTTAAACACCCCATAGGGGTTCCAAAAAACACCCCAACCCTTTCAACAAGCACCCTACTCCCTTTTTGCAACGCATACGAAAACCTTTCCACAAGAAAAAGAGCTCTCTTAGGTTCACACTGACTCTGACAGCGACTCACCTCCATCAAACTATCCTTTTTGCCTATGAGGGGAAAATTAATTTCCCCCAAAAACCTCTGGGACAGAAGATGCCACAATGTATAAAAAAATCACAGCAAAAACACATTAAACGGGCAAAAATTCAAACAATAAAAAAATTTTCTTGGTTTTTAACACTTCAGCAGCCCTTTTAGATTTAAACACCCCCAAAAAAAAGGGAACAGAGGGTCACTTTCCCTTAAAAACCCAAAAGCAAATTTAAAATCTCTTACAGGGGAAATATAGGGTTTTTAAAAAAAGGCCAAAACTTGAAATCATAAAAAAAATAAAAAAAAAAACAACTAAAGAAAGATAGAAAGATACTGTTATCTTGGGCATAAAGCTTCTGTTTGGATAAAAGGTTTTATGTTTAAAAAAAGAAAAGAGGAAGGGGGGGGGAAAAGAAAACCCAAAAGGGCTTTTTGTCAGCCACAGGCGTGTTTTAAAGTTAAAATTTGGGAAAAATGATTTTGTTAAGATCCCATTCCCCCCCGGGGCCCATGTCAAAACCCAATCTCACATAAAACCAAGTAATACAATTGACAAGAAGCACAAAATCTTTCCCTGCTGTACAATAAAAGAGTTTACACAACCCAATGAAGACAATGCAAGGGGAAAAAGTATTATGGGGAAATTAAACTGTAGTAAGGACACAGAAAAGGGAAAAAATAGAACTTGTAAAAAATTTGGGCTGTACAAATTTGGTTCCCATAGGGAAAGAAGACAAAATTGGGTTTTAAAAAAATATCCAAAATACGTTGCTAGTGTAATAAAAATTTTCTAAAAAAAAGTTTTAATAACTAAAAACATTTCAATGGTGGAGGAGAAAAGTGTACGCAGTGACATATTTCTGTATATCCTTTAAAGGGGATTTATCGTTTGAGCTCCCTCGGCTGTTTTTTTGCAAATTTTCCCTCAAATTGATTTTTGAAATCCGGGGGCGGGTGTTTCTTCTCTCACGGGGCTTTTCTCCCCCCCACAGGCGGGGCTCCCCCACTGAAAAAACCCGTGACATCACCCCCCTTTTTTTTTTGTTTGAAGCAGGGGATAAAGGGGTTTTCCCGGGATTTAACAGCTCTGTGGGCCTCCCCAATTTTTTAAATCTGCACCCCCTTGACTCCAAAAGCTGCGCAACCAAAAAAAATTAAAAATCTCTTATTTACAAAACTGAAAGCCAGCACTTTAACTTTCTTTTTTTTCTAGTGGAAATTAAAAACCAAAATTTTTACTGAAAAACAGGCAAAGCCCCCTTTATTTCAACAAAAAGGCCCAAATGCCCAGCTTAAAGTAAAAAAACCTGTTTTCTGTCAGTAAAATATGAGTAAAAAACAGGGGGGGGGAGAAACAAAATCCTTTTTGAGAGAAAAACCCCCCTTAAACCCCTTTAAAAACCCTAAAAATTTAGGCTAAATGGGTAGCGTAGAGTTTTGGTTTTACAACAAAGGGGGTTTGGGAGTTCTATCCCCCACGGGGTTTTATTCCCCCCCCCCCCCAAAATTTTCCCCTCCCACAAAATGTAGAGAACCTAAAATATAATGCCCAATCTCTTTTAAGGGATAAATATACACATACAAAGCCCCCCAATATCGTCTCATCCCAGAAAAAATCCCATTGTATCCCCAATAAAAGGGAAATTTTGCTTGTTTTTACTGTGGGGAAGGGGACACTATTGGGGGAGCTTTCGTTGGAAAATATAAAAAATTATAAAAGCTACACATATATTTTTTCCAATATTTTACATATGTTACAATTTATAAAAGAAAAAAAAAAACAGCAACTCGGGTTTTTCCTATCAAATTTAACGCTCAAGGGGGAGTAAACCAGAGGGGCAGGCGCCAATCACACGCAGGGGCGTGGCCATACTTTCCTGTCTAGGGCAACCCCAAACGGCAAAAGAAATGTCATCCCCCCAAACCCCAGTGCAGGGGGGGGTTCAAGGGCACAGGAATCCCCCGGGGCGTTCTACCCAGCAACAGCAGAAAAAAGACAGATTTACAGCGAACTGATACTCAAACCAAGGACAGGGTAATGAAACCCCAAATTTTAAAAAAAATCAAATTTTTACTGTCCCCATAATCTGAGACATGATCTTTGTAACGATAAAACCCTTTTAAGTAAAGATTGAAATGTATACATGAAACAGAAGATAATTCACTAAATACCACTGTCTGTGATTAAGAGGAGGTCAATGTTCTGCTTGGGTTGTTGAAGAACGGGGCACCAAACAAATGAAATGCAAAAAGTAAAGGGTTTTTCCCAAGCTTTTACAAACCTCCCTACAACTACCCACTGCGCTAAAATAGAATATTTACACATACTTACCTCTCCCATCATCACAGTTCCAGAACTGCCAAAGCCCATGTTCCCCCATTTCCTAAAAATTTGTTCATATCTGGATCAAAAGTGTTCATCTCTGGCCTCAAGTCACATCCGCTTTTACATCATGTGTCCTGAAAAAGCCATACCAAGTGCTTTCGTGTGAATTATAACTGGTATTTTTTTTTTGTCTATGGCATGTCCAGAAACCATTAAGCTTACTATATGATTTGCTAAAAAAGTGAACATTTTTTAGAAACTGATGTGAAGGTGGGTATAAAGCACATAAGCATGGTCAGCAACGGAAAGTGTTGCAAATTCTGACTGGCTTTATTGTATCAGAAGCAAAAATGATAAGATCATAAACAGGGGAAAATCCACAGTGTGTTTGATGCTTACTAAAAAAAATATTCCCCCAACCCTCATTTTTTTACATTCCCAATTTTAAAACATTCAAATAATATTGCTGATAGCTTTGAAAGCACCATTTTTGACAGCCCATTGTAGCATTTGGCATGAAGTAAAATAAATAAAAATATTTAATTATGATACATTTCTATCCACTTTCTTTGCGGTATTTGATAAAAATCATGCAAGTACAATACCAGACAGGACAAGACCAGAAGCAATTACTTAGAGTTTGTTTTTACGACATATGGCAAAATACTTGTTTAATTCTGAATCCTAAAATTGTGTTCTCTGATGAGCATGTTTTACGGGGTTTTTCAGTATGGTTTTTGGACTTTTTCTGTTAGACTTACATCTAGAAAATGAGTCAATTCGTCACTATGGGGATTTGACTGTGGATCCAACCTAGAAATGTTCGGAACACATTTTTTAACTAAAATACAGCAGAAGAATGAACTTAACAAGTTTTTGTAAAAACGGCGGTTTTGAAATCCGATTTCAAGAAAATCTGAGTCATGTGGACTGCAACTTATATTTCCTATTGAGGTCTATGAGGATGGTTTCATTTTTTTATGGATTTTAAAATCCGAATTTACATCAAAAACACTAAAAAGCCTTAAAGCCATGACGCAAGGGGATAATTTGAAAATTTCAATAAAATTGGACCTTTTCATTTTTTTCCGTGAGTAGTATTTCTTTGTATAACTAAGAACTATTGTTCATGTGACACATCAAAATTTCAGCAACATATGATAGGCATAAAACATGTCACAAGCATTAGATATAGAACACTGCTGATTTAAACAGAATCATTTGGCAATTTATTTTCTTTGTAAATAGTATAAAGACCCTCAGAAAGATTGTTCAGTCAGCAGGTATATGTATATGGATAATATATATTGTAAGACCGCTGCTGGGACGGTCTACAAGGGAGTATATATCTCAGCCAGGTTCTGGACATATGTCTGGAGAGTCCAGGATGCATGCCACCAAGATAAGGAGCCTTGGTGGAGTGAAAGGCCGTTGATAAATAGATGTCGACAGTACAAACTGTCGACCTATGTTTAATCCGTTAGTACGGCTACCAGCTATTCCTGGGGTCGGCCTTTCATTGGGAGTAAGCATAGAGCAGGGTGGGTTTCTTACTCCCCATGGCTCCACTCCGGGTTTTCCTGGCTATATAAAAGGTCAGCAGGTAAGCTGACTGGGCGTCGGCTGTACCTCCAGTCTACCTTCTGGGCTGGAGGTGTTCACACTGGGGGAAGCCAGTGTTGGACCAACAAGTTGATAGTGAGGAAACTACACCTTTGTTAGTAAGCGCTCAGACGAGCAAGTATTTTGTTTATGTTTTTGCTGTGCATGTTTGCCATTCGTTTTGTTCTGCTTATAAAATAAATCCACGGAGCCAAGCAACCGTTTGTACCTGACTTCTGCTCTGTCTCATGCCTGAAAGACTCTTGCGGTGATCCCAGAGCTGTGCAAGCTCCACACAGGGGTGGAGGATGCTAGGGACAGTTTAAAGAGACATTTCTCTTAAAGAGACAGGCAGGCGAAAAGTGGTTCCCAATATATGTCGTGGATTAAAGCGGGCAATCAGAGGCAACCAGCGGAGACAAACCCAAAATGGATGAGCTGTGAAGCAGTTGAATTCAGGGCAAACACCAACCGTCCAGTCTAATGGCGGCAAGGCCAGCAGAGAGGCCCACGTGGAGACCGTGGCGGAGGCTCAAGCAGGAGACCACCGCTCTGATCGAGGACACACCAGAGCAGCCGCTTATAGAGCAACAACTGGTAAACTGGCTCTACAGCAGCAAGCTCCAGGTCCGACTAAAGACCATGAGGGGGCAGCATGGGCCCGTCCACGCCCCGTCAAGGTGGTGCTGGCAAGTTCTACGTAGAAAAATAAGACCCCAAGAGATGATGACAGTGGAGGCATAGATCTCGGCACGGTTTGAGAGGATCCTGAGAGAGAGCAGGCCTACCCGGGACCAGTGGCTAACTTTCTGGCCCCCTTTCTTACCTACCGGCGAGCCACAAAAGGCCTACTTCGAGCTTGGAGATGCTGAGAGACGCCAAGGACTACACGTCAGCTGAAGGGGAATCCTAGCCCGACTTAGGGTTCCTCTGGCGGTGCCGGGCCCCAGAGAATTCACGCCTGGGGAGTTCGATCTCAGCAAAGAAGCCAGCTCGGTCACAGTTATGACTGCTCTTCCTCCTCACCATAAGTGGCTGCAGGCCCGAACGTCTTACAGCGGGTCCAGGTGACGGAGCGTCCGTCTGTGACCGCTTTCGTGCGCCGCCCTACCCCGTGGGGATCCAAGTGCGTGTGTGGGTACCACGGACCCCCAAAAGCCTGGACGAGCTTGTCCCATTGTGGAGCGTTAGTGGGCCACCGAGAGGAGTTCGCTCCTAGGACTGCAGATCCAACCGGAGTCAGCATGGGGTAAGAACTGTTCCCTGTCCCAAAAGATGGTAACCTAAGGGTCCTGAGGGGAGGGGATCCCGGCGGGGTGAGAAGGGGGATGTTGACAACCCCAAAGAGACACCCTCTTGGCCCAGAAGAGCCCGGGGCCCCATCATCTGCTGCAGGCAATGGAATCGGACACGTCAGCCGCACAAGTGGTACCCTACTTTGAGGGGGAGCAAAGGGATTGTGGTATAAGCGTACGTCATTGTTTCAAGGGCCTTCATACACCACGCACATTGAGAGCTGGGGGAAATCGGCGAGTATGCACCATTAAAAAATCAATGGACAAGCACCTTACACAGCCCTCTTGACTCCGGAATTTGGTGACCACTGGTGCAGGGCCAGCTGGTGGGGCGGGCAGACCAACCTCAACTACTCCTCCGCCACGCCGTATTGGGGTGATCTCGTGTACAACGGGGGACGACCAGGGACTACCCAACCCGCGGTACTGCCCCCCTAGTATGACCCCCTGTGGGGCCCGGCAAGACATGAGGTGCGCTGTCCGGTCGCGAGCCTACCCCACATGTAAATCATAGGCGGTATTTGCCCCCTGGTGTGCTGGGTATTTGTGGGGAAATAAAAAGAGGTGCCCAGGAGCCTGGGGTCTGAGGGTAATGTGTCTCACATGGACGGAGTAGCCCGATGGTTTCCCTTGTCTGTCCTGGCCCTGGGGGACCCCGAGGAAAGTCCCTCTGACTCGAGTTCGCCTCTTTGCCATGTATCCCAGGGGGGGAACTTTGGCACGAGCATGCTGAGACCCAAACATTGGGAGCAGCCTGGAAAAGTTGAAGGTAATTAGTGGGGAAGCCCCAGGAAACCAGCGAGCAGTTTGGTTTAACCCCTCATTTTGTGGTCAACAACAATATGTTGTACCGGGTACAAAAAGACGCCCAACCAGAAGTGGTAGAGTGCAGTTGGTTGGTGGGCCAAGGTCCGCATGCCGCCAGATTTTGGAGCTGAGCCCACTCCCATTTGTTAGGGGGACTCTTAGGGGTGGAGAAAGACCCGGGAGAAGAGTGGAGGCGGAATTTTTACTGGACAGGAATTTAGAGGGGCAATTGAGGATTACTGCCAGGTCCTTGCCGCGGTGAGTGTCAGTTAACGCCCCTAGGCCCCGATTTTCGGAGGGGCCCCCTAATGTCCGCTGGCCAATAATAGGAGGTCCCCTTTGAGAGGTCTGGCATGGACCGGTAGGGCCGCTCCCTAAGTCAGGCCGCGAGGACATCAGCACAATCTTAGTGGTTCCTCCGACTACCCACTCCGCTAATCCTGCCCGAGGCCATTCCCCTTAGGAACTCACCTCCTCCAAGAATAGGCTAAGGAACTGTTCCAAATTTCACGGCCGCACGGGGTAGCCCGATGGAGTATATAATGTTCTAATAACAGACCAGGGCACCCCCTTCATGTCTAAAGTTACCAAGGAACTCTGCTCGTACTTAACATTATACCCATCTCCGGACCGTCAGTATATCATCCCCCAGACCGATGGTCTGTTGGAAAGATTCAATAAAACCCTAAAGCAATGCTCAAGAAGGTGGTAGATTAGGATGGGAGAATTTGGTGACCAGGCTCCTAACCCTACCTTCATCGTTCTCTCGGTAAGGGAGGTCCCGCAAGCGTCCACAGGTTTCTCACAGCCTGCGAGCTTCCTGTACTGGTAGACAATCCCCCGGGGGCCCTGGACCGATAGCCAATGAGACCTGGGAGCGAGGAGAATAACCCCCATAGGAGTGTCATTGAGGCCATTCGCTGAAATACAGGACATATTTGCGCGTATCTAACCCATAGTACGTGAGAACCTGCAGTCAGGGCGCAAGACAAGCCAGGCCAGGGGTATATAGACGGTTGGCAAGAGGTCATGAATTGTCATCGCGCCAGCCAGGCGACCGGGTACTAGTCCTTGTAGCCCACGGTCGAAAGAAAATTTCTGGCTGAAGTGGGCATGGGTCCCTATGAAGATTACGTAGGGCGGCGTCTGTGAGTAAATTATAAGATCTTCCAGCCCGGTAAAAGGATACCGTATCATCAAATTTACCATGTCAACTTTAATGAACCTGGAAGGACGCTGTTCAACAGTCTGGTGACGGTCAGAGAGCATAGGGGGTGGCCCCCAAAGGGAGAGTTACCACCGGTCCGTATCTCTGATCATTGGTCCGATAGCACACAGGCGTCAGGAACCAAGAGGAGTTCCCTCTACAAAGGAATCGCAAGTTTTTCAGACAGCAGGTCAGGAACTGGAGTCCATTTCACATGGACATCCGTCTCAGAACCTGGCCAGAAGGTACGTTTGAGGCCATAGTAGGGTGCCTGTGGGTGGCCCAGAGGCAAGCTTTCGCTGAGGAAGTGAAAAGATGCTGACGCTTGTGTCATAGAAAGCTCCCAAGTGGGTGGTCGAAGGTGCCATTCTATAGTGCTCATAGACCGAAAACACGAGGGAGCGTGCAATTCGTGGCAATGATTTTCGGCAAGCTCAATGAGCGATCAAAATTTGATGCCTAACCCGATGGCCACGGGTTGATGAGTCTGGTCGTGCGGCTAGGACCTGGCAATGGGGGGGGGGGGGGTACATTAGACATTAGACCTGACCCAAGGTTACTGGCATGGTGCACTCTTTACAAAGGAAGCTGACGGAGAAAACTAGCTTTTTCTTTGTCCACCCCAGAGGGAGACACTTTCATTATGTGGTCCCTCCCCTTTGGCCTACATGGGGCTCGGGCCACATTCCGAGGCATGATGGACATCATGCTGCAGTTTCATAGAAAATATGCGCGGTCATATTTGGATGACGTGTTGGTATTAGGTACGACTGGGAATCCCACCTACCCAGAGTACAGGCCCTCTTTAAGATTCCATAAGGGCAGCAGGGTTAACCGCCAACCCCAATAAGTGCGGCCATTATGGGCTTCGAGAGGCTCGCTAGCTATGGTATGACATTGGGAGGGGGGTCATCAAGCCCCAGATGGACATACTGGAAGGCATTTAGGAATTGGACCCAACCGGTTTCCAAGAAAGCAGGTCAGCGGCTTTTTTCTTGGTATCGCAGTACTATAGGAGGTTTGTGCCCAACTTTGGCCTCCATAGCTGCCCCTCTTACAGAATCTCACAAAAGGAGCGCAAGTCCACTATTGGGTCAAGTGGAACCACTGAGGCTGAACAAGCTTTTAAGGACAATCTTAAAGAGGGACCTGCAAGAGACTCAGTGCTCGTGGGCCCAAACTTTCCAGAAGGATTTTTTGTGGGTCCATGCAGACGCCTCTGAGGATGGGCATCAGGGGCTGTCCTGTCCAGTGCTGGTTGAGGGAGAAGAACGACCCTGTAGTGAACCTCAGCCGAAACTGTCACGCCGAGATAAGACACGCCATAGTAGAAGAGAGAATGCATGGCCATTAAGTGGGTCTAGTGAGGCACTCGAGGCGCATACTACCTGATAGGTAAACCCGTTAAAAGTAATCACGACCATTCACCTCTTAAGTGGATGGCACAAAACAAAGGGAAAAACTCGAACTGCAAGGGTGACCCGGTGGGTGCTCGGCTCTACAGGACGTTAAGTTCTCTGTAGAACATCGCCCGGTCTCAACCAAGCAAGATGCGATGCACTGTCTGCGGGTGGGCATAACTTTATGGCAGAATGTCGCTTCCACGCCCACAGGTCTAGAGCAGAGGGGGGGGATATGTAAGACCGCAGCTGGGAAGGTCGTCAAGGAGTTTATATCCGCAGGCCAGTTCTGGACAATGTCCTGGATGAGTCCAGGATGCTGCCAACCGCAAGATAAGAGCCTTGTGGAGTGAAAGGCCGTTGAATAAATAGATGTCGACATTACAAACTGGCGACCTATGTTTAATTTATCGTTAGTACGGGCTACCAGCCATGCCTGGGTCAGGCGCTTCCTTATCATTGGAGTAAGCATAGAGGCAGGGTGGGTGCTTACTCCCACATGGCTCCACTCCTCGGGTTTTCCTGGCTATAAAAGAGGTCAGTGCAGTAAGGCATGACTGGGCGTGGGCTGTACCTCCCAGTCTAGCCGTTCTGGGGCTGTAGGTGTTCACACTGAGGGGGAAGCCAGTGTAGGACGCTATAAGGTATAAGTGAAGGATACTACACCTCCTGTTAGTAAGCGCTCAGCATCGAGCAAGTATTTGGTTTTTGCTGTGCATGTTTGCCATCTGTTTTGTTCTGCTTATCAAAAAAGCCACGGAGCCAAAGCAACCGTTTGTACCCCTGACTTCTGCCTCTGTCTCCATTGCCTGATAACTCATGCGGTGATCCCAGAGCTGTGCAAGCTCACAATATGTATATAATCAGCTAAAGGTACTTTTACGCAAGCCTATGATTAGCCGCCCAATAACCTGATCACTGGCCAGTGAAATATGACAACTATCATATTGATAAAAATGGGGCTGCTAGGTAGTTGTCTTATGTGAAGTTGGTACACATGCTGCATTTATTTATGGCATTTCCACTAGTGTTGAGCGAACAGTAAAAAGTTCTAGTTCGAGTAGAACCTCAAACTTTTGTGAGTTTGGTTCGACGTTCTATTCGAACTCGAACTCCGAACCCCATTAAATTCTATGGGAGAAGATGTTCTGTGTTAATTTTTAATACCTATAACACAGTGAGGAGAAGCCTGGATTTACCATCCATAACATTCAGTAAACTGGATACGTGGGAGATAACTTAGTGAAAAAAATTTTAGGCACTAGAGAATCACAGAAAAAAATTGAGAGGGCTAATATACTTCCATTCCTTTCAATGGATGAACGAAAAGAGAACAAGCTGGGGGCATAGCCTATAGAGGTGCCAGTGGTGAGGCAACTGCTATGGGGCCCTGCACCCTGAGGGGTGCCAAATAGCCCTTTGACACATAGGAGATTTGGAGACGTGTGTTATAACAATTACTGAACCCCCAAAACGGCAAAAACAAGCTTTGGGGTATTGGAGGTTTTATTTAGCAAATCCAAGGCACTCTTCTATTCTATTATGCCTTGGATTTGGTAGAGGTAGGTGTGTATGTATGGGGGCGAGCCTCCTTTGGGCCGCCAAATAACAGCTTTTGGGGGGTGGGAAAGATGGCAGCCAGCAATACCAATACTCCATAACTTATTGGGCTGTGCTATGTGATGTGGAAATTGCATCTAAGCTATGAGCGAGTCTGTATAGTACAGAGAGGGGGAGCGGAAAATGGTTGTTCACAAGGCAATTACAGTGAAATATATGATAACACGCGTCATGTGATTTTAACAGCAAGTGAGAACCCTTACACCGGCAGCATATACGTTTTTGACACTTCTGCTGTGCTATGGTCCCATTTGGATGGCCACCAAAATAAATAAAGGGATTGGGAAGGCCTCCAATAAGGTGGAAGAAAGCTGCTGAATACAGTAACTGACGAGTGGCATGTCGAACTAGAACTCGAATGAACAGTAAAATGTTCGGTTCGGTTCAAGTTCTAAAATTTTGAGAAGTTATACTAGAACTTAACTTTTCTAGAACAGTCCGATAAAAACTAATTTCCACCAATATGGCATATTCACGTCATCATTAAAAGTGGGGAGTAGGAAGCGCACATGAACAAATGAATTTGAGGAGCTAAGCTAGGTAAGCTTGTAGCTGGCCTCCTCTCCATTTACAGGGCACTGTGGCCCCCACCCTTCACCCCTATTGGTCTGGGATGAAGTCAGTCCCAGAATTGGGACCCAAATCTATCAGACATTCAAAGCATATCTTGTGAATGCCGTTACTCCTTTAATGTTAGGACATATGGCAGTAACATGTAATAAAATTAAGTGACGGAAATACACTCCTCAATTTTGAAGTTTGAACATTAATCTTGGAATTCTGGAAATCACAAGATAAGAAGAGACACGTAAAAGATATACTAATGATAAAAATATGGAATCAAAATTTCAAAAACATCTCAGATTATTCAATTTTGTGTATGAGCATCATGCACAGAACTAGCATTCCAAGTCATGCAAGTGTACCTATCGGATTATCATTGCGTCCAAAACAAAAGCTGGTCTCATCACTGAAGAGTACAGACCTACATTCAAGTCTTGAATGCCATCCTGCTGTGCACCATAATAGCCTTTGAGAGGGGAGCATGAGGTCAATGAAATACCTTTAGCTGGATGTCTGGCTTTTATCTCCATATTGTGTTTAAGCAACATTAATAATTGTACTGTGTACAAGTTTTTATATCGACAAAGTTCTAACAACTTTCAGAAAAAGATTTCATGTCAAATGTTCTTTCTGTTTTAATTCAGTAATAATAATCATCTGAACAAAATAAAGTGTTCTCCACTGTGAGCAACTTGTAAAGAATTAAACCTCCTAGTGGGGTAGTTTTCTTTTCATAGCTCTAATTCTTATTGCATTTAATGAAAGATAAGTTATGGATGTTTGGAGGATCGGATAGATTTTGATTCTATTTGAGAAAATATTATTCGTTTTAGTCCGCTTGTAATAGAGTTTTCTAAGTAACTTAATATTACTGTTACTAACTGCAATGACTTGTGAGACATCTCTCTATTACTAGCCTTTCCCTAGTCAACAGAATATTAAAAACGTGCATTTTATACAATAAAAAATGATGACAGTGGCAGTAAAATTAATTTTTAATTTTGTAATAATGTCCATTTTCTTATACTGGTTTCCCATAGAAAAAAATATATACTGTGAGGTATGCATTTTTTCACTGTATCTCATTTTTTTCACTATAAAAAACTAAGGGCATTCCTCCTCATACTCAGGAGGTATGGGATGCTATGGATACTTTAAGAGCTTTCTGTGTGTATATACTGAACATATATGAAAATGGTATAAAAACAAAGCGTAAGTTGCTGTCTGATAAAATGCCTTAAAACGATAAAAAAATGAGTGCAATATTCAAGTGAAATAACTTCTGTTCACTAATCATTAGGTTTCCATCATTACTGGAAAAATGGTACAGTTCTGATGGTATAGTTTGTATAGTTCTGATATAGTTTGTATAGTTCTGATATATCCATTGTGTAACACATCCTAATCTAAAATTCTGACAGATCTGATTGCTTTACAAGTGGTCTATCAGGTGTTTATTATAAAGAGAGGATTAATACAACAGATGACACTGTTCTGGCAGAGTAAAAGGAACTAAAACATGACCGAATATAACCATAATGCAGCATGTGTTTTTATGCTAAATAGTCTTACAATGAAAGGGCTATTATAGTAGCAGGTAATTAAAGGTATACATTGCATAGTGGAAAGCTATCCAGTACACAAAAAATAATGCTCCAAGAAAGAGTTGTTTGAAACTTTATACTGTATGTGTGAATGTAATGATGATATATTTAAGGGATCACAATATTAGGGCTAAAGTTTAAAGACAAGTTTATTGGGAAAACTGTACAATTGAATGGAATCTCTAGTTCCTTGTTGGTCCACCCTGTAGCCTGGATACAAGATGAGACGCAGTTGGACATGGAGGGTTACAGGTTTTGTATGCCATTGTCTGGCACATTTGCCCACAGATGTTGTAGCTGGACAGTAGATCCTGCAAACTTGTAGGTTGTTAAAGCTGATGTCTCAGCTGGTCCCACAAATGCTTTGCTGGTAATTAGTGATGAGCGTCATCGGGTCGATAGTCGATATCGTCAATTATCAAGTCGATTTCCGATAGTCGAGTAAGTGAGATGAGTCGCCGAGATATTAAATCTAGGGGAGATGGAGCAACACATTCATTCTTACAACCCAAACATGGCTGGAGAAGCTGGAATTAACACCAAAACAGTTAAATGGATACGTGCTACTTCTCGGCAACACACTTAGGTTATAAAAAGCCACAAAAAAAAAGGCTAGGCAGACATTACTATGCCTGATCTTGTACCACAGCATGACCCTTTAAAACCTGGGCATGTCCCCCAGATAAAAAAGTGCCAGAAGGGCAGTATTATTTCAACCGATCAGTTTTTACTTGAATGGCTGGACATTGATATCCATGTCCGGGGCCACTAGCATGAGCCCCGAACCTGCATGATCTCGCAGATTAAAAAGTGGCTGGGGAAAAAAGGAGTCTTTCAACCACCAGTGTTTAGTTTCACTGGACATTGACTTTATATGTCCTGTACCACAAGTATGACCCATTAAATCCTGTCTGACCCACAGATAAAAAGTGCCGGAAAAAAGGTGTCTTTAAACCACCGATTTTGGTTTCACTGGACATAGACTATCCCTGTCCTGGGCACAGCCATTAGCGCCCAACACCTGCATGACGCCCCAGATTTAAAATGTGCCGTGAAGAAAGGGAGGATCTTTCAACCACCGCATTTTAGTTGAGACTGGGACTTTGACTATACCTTTTCTGTACGCATAGTATAGGACCTTATAAACCGGTCTGACCCACAGATTAAAAAGTGGCCAGGGAAAAAGAGCTTTCAAACCACCCATTTTAGTTAAGCTGGTCATGGACGTAACTGTCCGTGGGTACTTACATCCTGTTCAAGTCTTCCTGTGACCGTCCCTTGTAGGCAATTCAGAGGAATATTTGGGATCAGCTTTTTTGTACATGCAAAGTTTTTTAGTAGTTTAATTCTAAAAAAACACATTTTTAAAATAGGATGGAATCTCCACCACGTCTTGTTTTTCTCTTTTTTTTTAATTGTATTAATATGCGTTGTGTCACTACATGGATTTCTATCTATGTTAAGTCTCTTGCAAAAACAAGTCCATTTTGCAATATTGTCCTTTAACAGTGTTCTTAACCTATCCTGTTTCTGACAAGCACGTGCCATCACCCTTGAGCCACTCTTGACAATTGTGAAGAACAAATGTCTGTTAGAAACCAAATTTTTGTTAGAATATGACCGGTAGTATTAGCTGCATTTCACAGGCGCCCTGACCCAGCGAGTGCAGCCTGACGGTCCTGCAACGGACAAGGTCCGCCCGCTGGCCTTGTGTGTTGTCGCCACAGCACTGGAAGGAGCAACCTTCTCTCGTGGACCTTCTAGCCCATCCATGCCCGACTCCCCCTCTTTGCTCGCTTAGCACCCTGCATTCGCTCTCGCATTTCCAGAAAGATATAAAAAAGTGTAAGAAAGGTATGGGAAGGAGTTTTGACAGTGTTCTTGTTTAAAAGATGGCAAAAATCACAGCTATTCTTAAAGCCCTCTAATTTCCTACAGCCAACCTATGGATTAGAAACTGAAATGGGTTTCTTAAGCGAATACCTGTGAAATGGCGGGTCTGGTGGGAAGGAAACCGTATAGACAAAATCAACATTGTTCTTCTCCTTCAGTCCCAGGGATTTACAACTGCCCAGTGGGAGTTGGGGGGAACGAGGAATGGATTAGTTTTCAACAAACTATCATACAAGTGGCGCTATCTGCGCCAAACTGAGATTCAACTCGCAATAAAACTATTGCTGAAGTTACATGGATGAGAAATTGTTGCGTTTTTTGCAGGCTTATGAAC
Organism: Phyllomedusa bahiana; assembly: GCA_025379985.1. NCBI lineage: Eukaryota > Metazoa > Chordata > Amphibia > Anura > Hylidae > Phyllomedusa > Phyllomedusa bahiana. Next base: position 13,918 of record JAODAL010042179.1, on the reverse strand, counting down.
AAACGAGAACATTGCTAACAAGATTTTTCTATCGAGAATTGTCGTACAATGTGGCTATTGGAAAAAAAACTAGGGCCGCACCACGTGCTTACAGCTATTGAAAAGTTAAACGGATAAAAACGGTTGTGGGGGTTTTAGTCACCAATGAAATACGACCAACAGTAACGACAAAATTTCTGTATTTCAAAAGTTAAGTACATAGGTGGCCTCTATGAAACAAACGGGGTCGCACTCAAAGTAAAAAAAAACCCCCCCCCCTAAAAAAAAAAAAAAAAAGGGGTTTTAAAAATTTTTAAAAAACCCAAAGTTTTAAAAACCTTTTTTAAAAAAACCGGGGTTTGAAAAAAGGCCCCCCCCCAAAAAAAAAACCCTTTTTTAAAAAAAAAAGGGTTGGGGGGGGTTTAAAAAAAAAAAAAATTTTTTTTTTTAAGAAATTTTTTAAAAAAAAAAAATTTTTTTTAAAAAAAAAAATTTTTTAAAAAAATTAAAAGGGGTTTTTTTTTTTAATTTTTTTCCCCCAAAATTTTTTTTTTTAAAAAAAGGGGTTTTAAAAAAGGGTTTTGGAAAAAAAGGGGTTTTGGGGGGGAAAAATAAAAAAAAAAAAATTTTCCCCAAACCCCCGGGGAAATTTTTTTTAAAAAAAAAGGGGTTTTAAAAAAAATTCCCAAAAGGGGCCCCAAATTAAAAAAAAAAAAAAAATTTTTTTTTAAAAAAATTTTTTAAAAAAAAAAAAATTTTTTTTAAAAAATTTTTTAAAAAAAAAAAATTTTTGGGGAAAAAAAAAAAGGGAAAATTTTTAAAAAAAAATTTTTGGAACAAAAAAAAATGAAAAAAAAAAAATTTTTTTTTTTTAAAAAAATTTTTTTAAAAAAATTTTTAAAAAAAAGGGGCCCCAAAAAAAAAAAAAATTTTTTTTTAATATTTTTTTTTTTAAAAAAAAAATTTTTTTTTTTTAAAAAACAAGGGGGTTTTTTAAAAAAACCCAAAAAAAAAAAAAAAAGGGGGGGAAAAAAAAAACCCCCAAAAAACCCCCAAAGGGGGTAAAAATTTTTTTTTGGGGGGGGGGGGCCCCGGGGGGGTTTTTTCTTGGGGGGGCCCGGGGGGGGGGGGGGGGAAAAAATTTTTCCCCCCCAAAAACCCCCGGGGGGGGGGGGGGACAAAAACCCCCGGGAGGGGGCAAAAAGGGGGGGTTTTTTTTTTTAAAAAAAAAAAAAAGGGGCCGGGGGGGCGGGGGGGGGGGAAAAAAGGGGGGGGGAAAAAAACCTTTGGGGTGGATTTTCCCAAAAAACCCCCCCCAAAAAACCCAAAAACCCCCGGGCCGGGGGGGGCCCCCGGGGGGGGGGGGGGGCGCCCCCCCCCGGGGGGGGGAAGGGGGTTTTGGGGGAACCCGGGCCCCCCGGGGCCCCCCAAAAATTTTTGGGGGGGGAAAAAAGGGGGGGGGCCCCCGGGCCCCCCCCCCGGGGGGTTTTTTTGGGGGGAAAAAGGGGGGGGGGGGGGGGGGGCCCCCCCCCCCCCCGGGGCCCCCAAAAACCCCCCCCTTTGGGGGGGGCCCCGGGCCCCCTTACGGCCCCCCCCCTTTTTTTTAAAAAAAAAGGGGGGGTTTAAAGGGGGGCCCCGGCCCCGGGGGGAAAAAACCCCCCTTTTGGGGGGAAAAAAAACCCCCCCCCTTTTTGGGGAAAACCCCTTTTAAAAAAATTTTTAAAATTGGGGGGGGGGCCCCCCCCGGGGGGTTTTTCCCAACCCTTAAAATTTTGGTTGGCCCCAAAAGGGGGGGGGGGGGGGGGTGGGGGGCCCCCCCGGGGTTTTGGGGGCCCCCCGGGGCCCCGGCGGGCCCTTTTTAAACCCTTTTTTTCCCCCCAAAAAAAAGGGGGGCCAAAAAGGGGGGCCCCCGGGGGGCCGGGGGGGGGTTTTTTTCCCCCCAAAAAAAGGGGGGGGGTTCCCCGAAAAAAAAAAAAATTTCCCCCGGGAAAAGGAAAAAGGGGGGGGGGGGCCAAACCCCCCCCAAAAAAAAAAAGGGGGCCCCCCCCCTTTAAAAAAACCCCAAAAAAAAACCTAAAGCCCAAAGGGGCCAAAAAAAACCAAGGGGGGGGTTTTTTAAAAAACCCCACCCCCCCCCTTTTAAAAAAAACGGGAAAAAAATTTAAAAAAAGGGGGGCCAAAAAAAACGGGGGGGGAAAAAGGAAAAAGGGGCCCAAAAAAAAAAAATTTTAAAAAAGGGGGGGGGGGGGGGCCCCCGGGCCGGGGGTTTTGGGCCCGGGGGGGGGCCCCGGTTTGGGGGGTTTAAATTTGGGGCCCCGGGGGGGGGGGGAAAGGGGGGGGTTTTAAAAAATTCCCCCCAAAAAAAAGGGGGGTTTTTGGGAAAAAGGGGGGGGGGGGGGTTGGGGGGAAAAAAAAAGGGGGGGAAAAAAAAAAACCCGTTTTTTTGGGGGGGTTTATAAAAAAAAGGGGGGGCCAAAAAAATTTTTTGGGGGGGGCCCCGGGGGAAAAAAAAGGGGGTTCCCCCCGGTTTTCCAAGGGGGGGGGGCCCCACCCCTTTTTGGGGGTTTTTTCCCCCCCCCCAAAAAAGCAAAGGGGGGAAAATTCCGGGGGGGGGGGCCCCCCCCCAAAAAAAAGGGGGGGGTTTTTTTTTTGGGGGAAAAGGGGGCCCCCCCCCCCGGGGAAAAACCCTTTCCCGGGTTTTTGGGGGCCCAAAAATTTTTGGGGGTTTTTTTAAAAAATTTCCCTTGGGGGGGGAAAAAAAAAACCCCCCTTTTTTTACCGGGGGAAAAAGGGGGAAACCCCGGGGGAAATTTTGGGGGGAAAAAAAAAAAAAAGGGGGTTGGGGGGGAAACCCCCAAAACGCAGGGCCCCCCTTTTTTCCCCCAAAAAAGGGGGGGGGTTTTTTTCCCCCCCGGGGAAAAAAAAAGGGGGGGGGGGGTTTTTTGGGGGTTTTTAAAAATTTTAAAAATTTTTTGGGTTTGGGGGGGGGGGGGGAAAAAAGGGGGAAATTTTTAAATTTTTTAAAAACCCCCTTTAAAGGGCCCCCCGGGGGAAACCCCCAAAAAAAAGGGGGGGGGGAAAATTTTGGGGGGGGGTTTTTAAAAGGGGGGGGCCCCGGGGGGGGGGGGGGGAAAAAGGGGTTTTTCCCCCCCCCGGGGGGGGGAAAAATTTTGGGGGGGAAAAAACCCCGGGGGGTTTTTCCAGAAAGGGGAAAAAAAAATTTTTCCCCCCGGGAAAAAATCCGGGGGTTTTTTTAAAAAAAAAAAATTTTTTTTCCCCCAATTTTTTGGTTTTTTTTCCCCCCCCCCTTTTTGGGAATTTTTTAAACCCCGGGAAAAGGGGGGGTTTTTTTTGGGGGGGGTTTTTAAAGGGAAAGGGGAAAGGGGGGGGGGGTTTTTTTTTTAAAAAAAAAAACCCCCCCCCGGGGGAAAATTTTTTTCCCCCAAAAAATTTTTCCCCTTTTGGGGGGAAACCCCTTTCCCGGGGGGGGGGTTCCCGGGGGGCCCGGGGTTCCGGGGGGGGGGGGGGGGGGAAAAAGGGGGGGGGGGTTTTCCCTTTGGGGGGGGGGGGCCCCCTTTTTTAAAAAAAAAATTAGTTGGGAGGGGCCCGGGGGAGGGGGAATTTGGGGAAGGCAACGGGGGGGGGGGCCCCCCCAAACTTAAGGCCCTCAACCCGGGAACCCCCGGGGGAAACCCAAGGGGGGGGGGGCCCCGGGAAAGGGGGTTTCCGGGGAAAAAGGGAAAAAAAAGGGGGGGGGCCCGTGGGGGGAAGGGGGAAAACCCCCCCCCCCAAAAAAAAAGGTTTCCCCAAAGGGGCCCGGGGAAAAAAAAAAATTTTCCCAAAAAAACCCCCCTTTTTTTTGGGGGGGGGGGGAAAAAAAAAACCCCAAAAAGGGGGGGAAAACCCAAAGGGGGGGGGGCCCCCCACCCCGGGCCCCCCCCCCCGGGGGGCCCAAACCCCACCCCCCCCGGGGGGGAAAAAAGGCCCCAAAAGGAAAAAGGGGAAAACCCCCTTTTTTTTGGGGGGCCCGGGGGGGGGCCCCCCCCCCAATTTTTTAAAAGGGGAAAAAAAGGGGGGGGGGGGGGAAAGAGGAGGGGGGGGGGAAAGGGGGGGGGGGGTTTTTTTGGGGGGGCTCTTGTTGTTTTTTTTAAAACCCCGGGGGAAATGGTTTGGGTTTAAAAAAAACCCCCGGGGGTTCTTTTTGGGGGGGGGGGGGGAAAAAAAAAAAAATTTTTTTTTCCCCCCCGGGGGGGCAAAAAAAAGGGGGGGGTTTCCCCGCGGGGGGGCCCCGGGGGGGGAAAATTTTTGGGGGGGAACCCCAAAAAAAGGGGCCCCGGGGAAAACCCCCCGGGGGGGGCCCCCCGGGGGGGGGGTTTTTGGGGGGGCCGGGGGCCCCGGGTTTTTTTCCCCCCATTTAGGGGGGGGGGGGGGAAAGGGCCCCGGGGGGGGGGGGGAAAAAGGGGGGGGGGGGGGGGGGAAAAGGGGAGGTAAAGGGGGGGGGTGTGCCCCCCCCCGGGGGGGGGGGGGGGGCTTTTGGGGGGGGAAAAAAAAAGGGGGGGGAAACCCCCCGGGGTGGGGGAAGGGGGGTTCCCCGGGCCCAACCCCCGGGGGGGCCCCCCCCAAGGGGGGGGAATTCCCCCCCAAAAAAAGCCCCCCCAAAAAAGGGTTTGGGGGGGTTTTTTTTCCCCCCCCCGGGGGCCCCGGGGGCGGGGGGTTTTTTCCCCCCCAAAATTCCGGGGTTTGGGGGGGGGGGGGGAAAAAAAAAGGGGGGGGGGGAAAAAAAGGGGGAAGGGGGGCAGGGGAAAAGGGGAAAAAAAGGGGGGGGGAAAAAAAGGGGGTTAAAGGAAAAAAAAATTTTTGGGGAAAATAACAACTAAAATTTTTTGGGGGGGAAAACCCCAAAAATTAACCGGGGGGGGTTTTTTTTTCCCCCCCAAATTAAAAAGGGGGGCCGCGGTTTTTTCCCCCAAAAACCCGGGGGGGGGAAAGCCCCCTCCCGGGGGGGGGGGGGGGGGGGGCCCGGGGGGGAGGGAGAGGGGCCCGGGGGCCCCCCCCGGGGGAGGGGGGAAGGGGGGCCCCCCCGGGGGGCCCGGGCCCCCCGGAAATTTCCCCCGGGGGGGCCCCCCGGGGGCCCCCCGGTAAAGGGGGGCCCCTGGTTCCCCTTTTTTTTACCCCCCCGGGGGCCCCCCTTTTTAAAGCCTCCCCCCCTCCCCCCCCCCCCCAAAAAAAGGGTTTTCCCCTTTGGGGGGGCCCCGCCCCCCCTTTTTTTTCCCGGGGGAAAGGGAGAAAGGGGAAGGGGGGGGGGGGGGAAAGGGGGGAAAGGCTTGGGGGGGGGAAAAACCCCCCCATTTTCCCTTTTGGGGGTTTTAAACCAAAATTTTTTTCCCCAAATTTACCCCCAAAAAGGGGGGGGGGAAAAACCTTTTTGGGTTGGGGGGGGGGGGGGGTTTTAAAGGGGGGCCCCGGGGGGGCCCCCCCCCGGGGGCCCAGGGGGGGGCAGGCAGAGGTTCGTGGTCAGAAACAGGCAGACGGTCAGGGCAGGCGGCAAACAGGCAAGGTCAGGAAACGTAAGCAGGCAGACTGGTACACGGGCGATCAAGACGGAACTCCAATACACTTTAACTCGCGAAAAACACACCAACAGACTGGCAGGAAGTGCTGGGGGCGGATACCTTAAATAGATCCAGCGCCCGACACTCGACCCATTCTCGGGACGCTGGCCCTTTAAACTTAGAGAAGCCGGCGCGCGCGCGCCTAAAGCAGCAGCCACGCGCACGGCGGCCGGGAGCGGCGTTCACAGGAGCGCGGACGGGTAAGGGACGCGGCGCCGGGGCCGGGACAGCAGAGGGATGGTCGCGGGCAGCCGCGCCGGACCCCCTGCGAGCAAGGTGACGTTTGCGTGGGACAGCGGAGCCCGCGACCCCCGTGACAGTACCCCCCCTTAGGTCTCCCCTTCTTTTTATGAAACCTAGAGAGGAGGTCAGGGACAGGTTGGCCTCCAGTTCCCACGACGCTCCTCCGGCCCTAACCCTTCCAGTCAATGAGAAAGAACCGCTTCCCCCTCACTGTCTTCTGTGCCAGCACCTCCTTGACCTCAAAGATGTTATCATAGTTGACCACAGGAGAAGGCGAGACAGCCCCCGGGAGAAGCGATTCAGTACCACCGGCTTGAGGAGAGAGACATGGAAGGCGTTCGGGATGCGCAGGGTAGGAGGCAAGCGGAGCTTGTAGGACACCGGGTTAAGTCGTTGCAGTACCTCAAACGGGCCCACGTATTTAGGGCCTAACTTGTAACTAGGCACCTTAAAGCGAATATATTTGGTGGACAACCAAACCCTATCGCCCGGCTCAAATAAGGGCGGGGGCCTACGGTACCTGTCAGCCTATGCTTTGGTGCGAGCAGAAGCCGTAGCAGGGCCCGTCGCGTGAGCTGCCAGAGAGCCTTGATGTCCCTTACTTGGGCATCCACAGCCGGGACATGACACGAGGTGGCCAGGGGGAGAGGCGGGCGGGGATGTAACCCAAACACGACAAAAAAGGGGGAGGCTCCAGCGGATCCCGAATCTAAAGATTTATAGGAAAACTCTGCCCAGGGAAGAAGATCAGACCAGTTATCTTGACGGGCGGGTCGAGGGATGGTTGCGGGCAGCCGCAGCCGCCGCGCCGGACCCCCTGCGAGCAGGGTGACGGTCGCGGGGGGCAGCGGAGCCCGCGACCCCCGTGACAGTGGGTCTTTAAACAAAACTAGGCTGCGGCAAAGTGAAAAAACATGTAATTAAATTGTGTACTGATAATAATAGGTGGTTTTTGCACATATGAAATACAACAGCAATTACTAGCAAATTTCTGTATGGTAATATAAGTACAAGATGGGTCTTTCAACAAAAATGGCCTGCGCCAAAGTGAAAAAACCTAATTAAATTGTGTACGGATAATAAAAGGTGGTTTTTGCACCTATGAAATACACCTGCGGTGACTAGAAAAGTTCTGTGTCCTATTGTAAGTACAAAGTGGGTCTTTGAACAAAACTGGGCTGCACAAACGTGAAAAAAAACCTAATTAAATCATGTACGGATAATAAAAGGCGGGTTTTTCACACTCTCCTTTAAAAGCCTACCTGCCTGTCTGTCTGTGTTCGCACGCACCCCCCACCACACCCCCCCGCGGCTGCTGTAGAGCGCTAGATGCTTCTTTCAAAGCAGCCTAACTAACTAAAAACTGAAATTCTCTAATCTACCTATGTTCTAATGTTCACAGCTGAAAGCATAGTTGTCTGTGTGAACAAATAGAACTGTTTCGCTGAGCTGTATTGAGGAGAAAGCTAACACACATCCTGCTCTTAAGAGACACACTAACACACAGATGCTGAACAGGAAGGGTTGTTATATGTAAAACGAGGTCATGTGATTTTTCCAGCCATTCACAACCATATACATCACAGTCGTGACGTCGTACACCCAGCTCACCCTGCTCTATTATCTAAGCTGATTTGCTGGCCGCCCAAATGACAGGAAGCACCGAAAATGTCGCGAAATTAATAGATTATGCGCAGGTTCTCACCAAAATTGTGTGATCAGAAAACCGTGTCGATTATAATCGCTCAACATGACTGGTAATACATTTGGCGACCAGGTCGTCAAAGAAAGTGTTGTAATCTAGCAAAGACATTCTTGGAAAATCCTTTCTGTGCGTGGGCTAGCAATATTCTGCTGAAAAACGCCATTTGGAAACCCTGCAATGAGAGAAAACACATTTAGTGAAAGAATGTCTTTGACTGTTGAACTGTTAGTGTATTGTATATCACTATTAGGAGGGACAACGGTTGTATGCGGTGGCTCCACATATCATCATACCAGCAGATAGGGCAATGTGTTGCTCTAGAACAAATTCATGAATGAAGCACTCACTAAAAGGAATCAAAAATAATGTTTTTACATCCCAAGCACAAACTGGATTCATCACTAAAGACAATACAATTCCAGTCCATAGCAATCTAGGCTTCTCATTCGCAACATTACTGCAGACAAAGGCAACAACGACTGTCTGTCAACGGTAAGACATGTAATAGCTGCTGTAATAGCAAATTCCCTCCTGCTATATGAATGGAAATGGTCCTGACAGGGACTGGATTATGTATTAAAGGTTCCACCTGTGTGTGGATGGTGGAAAAGAAAACTATGGAAGCTGGCCAGCTTGTTAGCAGATCAACCTATCCTGTATACCGGTGGTCTGTCTGTACCATCTATAACTTGTTCACTATGTGTGCATTCTCTCACTGCTCCAAACTTTAGATGAACGATTATAATCGACAAAGTTGAAAACGGTACGATTTTTAGGCTGATCGGAAATTTCCGATCACGCGATATTTTAGGTGACAATCTGCAGATAATCTATTACTACGCGCCATTTTCGGCGCTTGCTGTCATTTTGGCGGCCAGCAAATCAGCTTAGAGCATAGAGGAGGGTGAGTTGGGTGTGCGACATCATGACTGTGATGTGTATGGTTGTCATTGGCTGGAAAAATCACATGACCTCATTTTGCATAGACCAACGTTTCCTGTTCAGTATCAGTGTTTCAGTGTCTATCACTAGAGCAAGACGTGTGCTACGTGTCTCTCAATACAGCTCAGCTCAGAGACACAGTTCTTCTCTTTATTCATACAGACAACTATGCTTTTAGCTGTGAAAATTTGAATATAGGTAGATTAGAGAATTTAAGTTCTTAGTTAGACAGAGACTTTTAAAGAAGCATCTAGCGCTGTACAGCCATGGGGGGGGGGGGGGGAGGGGAGGGACGGATGGACAGACAGACAGACAAACAGGCTGGCTTTGGAAAGGAGGGTGAAAATTGTGCAGCCCAGACTCTGCTTTGAACCTTCATTGAAATGACATTTTTTTACCACTTTTTGGCCAGCACACCTGAGGTGAAATTGTACCTTTTATTTTGTGCATCCCAGTTTTTTTCAAAGAGCCACCTTGTACTTCAATTTGGATAAAAAAATTTTTTTGAAAATTTTTTGGTGTATTTCATTGGGGGGCCAAAAAAACCAAACCTTGTGTTATCCGTTTTAACTTTAAAATTTAGCTTTTATTTCACTTTGGTGCAGCCCGTTTTGTTCAAGAGACACCTTGAAATTTAAAATTTTGGGACGCAAAAAATTTTCTAGAAAACGTTGGTGTATTTCTTTGGGTCCCAAAAAAAACAAATTTTGTTATGGGGTTTAAAACTTTAAAATAGCTGTTGTGCATTTTTGGTGCAGCCCGGGTTTTGTTCAAAGAGCCCCGTGCACTTAAATTTGGATCCCAAAAATTTTTTTCTAGTAACTTTTTCTCGTTTTGTCATTGCTGAAAAAAAAGCAATTTCTCACCCGGTGTAATTTCCCTGAATAGTTTTTATTGGGGCTTGCTGATTTCGGGTTTGGCGAGATAGCGCATTGTATGATATTTTGTTGAAACTATCAAATTTCAGCCCTTTAGGGCCAGTTGAAAATTCCCGGGGAAACGAAGGAAAAACCACTGTTTTTTTGCCCTTTAGGGTTCTTCCACCGGGAACGGAATTTCCCCAAGGTTTTCGCTAGAAAACCAATTATTTTTTAACCCTAGTTGGCGTGGGAAAAATTAGAGGGGTTTAAGAATAGTGTTTATTTGTTGTCTTGAAAAAGAGACGTAAAAAAACTTTTCCCAATACCTTTTTAATTTTATAATTTTTTTAAAACGGGGTTGGTAGCAAGAAAGGGGGGTGTAGGACTTGGAGGTAGGGTACGAGGGGGGTTGCCCCTTCCCCAGTGCGGGGCGAAAACACGCAAGAAAGGGGTTGTCAGTTGCGGGGCCCTTTAAAGGCCCTTTTCATGGGCTGGGTCGGTGCCCTGTGAATCTCATAACGAACAGCGTCCCCAAAATCTGTTCTTAAAGTAATTAATGAAACCCCTGACCCAGCAGTATTACCTCCTCGTCCCCCCAGTCACGTTCACAAATGTCGCCCTTTTTTTTCATGTAAAATATCCGTCCAACTTGAAGCAAAGGGCAGCCCAAAATTTTCAACTCATGTACCAAACCCCTGGGGGATAAACCATTTTCTGAAGACCTCTTTGATGACAAAATTTTGGTTGGGGTCGAAGGGTTTTTTTAAAAAATTTAAAAAGGCCCAAAAGGGTGATTTTGTTGCTCTGAGCCAAGCGTGATGCCCTCAAAAGGGGGGAGAAGGAAAACCGGTCCCAAAAAAAAATTAAGGCAAAAAACCCCGGGTTTGGGCCCGGGAAATTTTCTTGCAGTGCCTGTTGTTGTAGCCTGCAGCTCCCGTTTTTTAAATTTTTTAAAGGGGAAGGAAGGGCACCTGTTTTTGTTGATTATGATGCGACATTGCGGATCCCAAAAATGGTCCCTTTTGCAGAAAATTTTCTTTCGAGGCGCCCTTTATTTAAATGGACGAGGAGGGGAAAAACGATGGGGGGGTGTCAGTCCGGGGGCCCCCCCTCAAAAAGGGTGAGGGGGGTCGCACAATTCTTTGGATTTTTCCCCCCATTTCCCCGATCGCGGAAACAACCCCTCCCCGTTTTGCCGTCGGGAAAAAGTCCCGGACCTCTCAAACCTGGGCCTTTTTTTTAGCAAGCCTCTGTTTTTCCCCGCCCATGTTTATTTTTCCCCCTTTGCCCGTAAGCTTTAGTAGAGGGGAAGAATGTTAGTGGTTTTAAACCCCCACCAAAATGTTAGTCCATGCAGCAAATTGGAAAGAGGTTTTAAAATGGGGGAACCTTGGCCAAAAAAAAGGGCCCCAAAGTTCCGGGCTTTCCAAACCCCTGTCAAAACCCCCTTTTCTCCCCCTCCTCCGCTTCGACCAAGCGTTCCCCAGCTGCCCCGTCTCTCGAGTTTGTTTATCAAGGTCAGCTTTCGCTTCAGCCTCCCCCGTCGGCCCCGGGGAACCCCTTGCACCACCGAGACCCCTCCTTTCCCCCTTTTCCTTCCAAACCCGTTTGACCCGCACCCCAGTGAAGCGGAAAGTCTAGGGAGCCAGCCTTTTTGGGCTAACCCGGTTTGGGGGAGCAGGGAAAAAACACTTTACCCAAAACCCTCCCCAAACCCAAAAACCTGAAAGTCGGCATTTCCCGGGGTTTTGGCCTTGGAAAATTTTCCCTTTTCCGGGCTGGTGGACCAGATGGGTTTGCCACGGTTTATGGCCCTTTCCTGCCCCCAAAACCGGAAAAAACCGGGGCCCCGCCCCGGCCCGCCCCGTTTCATCTAAAATTTTTTAAGGGGCATTGGGCGCATCTTTTTCCGGAAAAGGGCCATCTGGGCCATGATACATGGAATATTTTGCCGGCCCCAAGGCTGCTAAATACTGTGACAGCTCTTTTGGTGAGCTGGGTGGATGTTTTTGGGGGTCTCTATCGTTTATGCGCTTTTTAGGGGAAACGGCCCATTTCTTTAAAACCAAAGGGCCCGTTCAAAAAAACCAATGGACTCCAAACATACGGGTGTTTTGGGAAAAATTTTTTTAAAAGGTGCTCTTTGATTAAGAAGGTCCCTTAAAACGTTTTTGGTTTTTACTGGGGATTTGGCCCCGGCTTGAGAATTTGTTTGGGAGAACACCCATCTGTGACTTTTGAAGAAGGGAAAAAATTACGTGACCCTTTTTGGTTTTATAGAAAATTTTGTTTTTCCCCCAAAAAAAAAATGGCTATAGAAAAACCCAAAAGGATCATTTAGAGGGAGTGATTGTTTTTTTGTCCGTTTTATGTACAATCTAAAAAATTTCTAAAATTTGCAACAACCCCCAGGTCTTTTGCGCGTCTCAAATTTACCCGCCATGTGGTCACTCTAACAGAGTGAGGACGCAAGTATCAGAGCTACAAAAGGGTGGTAAATAAATTTTTGGGCATTATCCAACTTTTTTGGGATATTTTGTGTTGGCCATTTTCTTTTTACATCTGGTCCCTTACCCTTTTTTCTAGTATTTGGGGTTTTTCAGACATAAAACAGGTTGCTTTTAAAATATTCTGGATGCCCTTATCCATGCTCTGGATTTATGTGGTATGCCCCTCCAACCCCCAGGGCCCCTCTTTTGGGGGGGAAATCCCCAACATTCAAATAAGGGTTTTTCATCTTTTTATTACATTAAAACCCCTTTTTTTTATTGGTTCCTATGTGTTCCAAAATTATCCCCCGATGCGGGTTTTTGATAAAATTAAAAAGGGGGATCGAAACATGTTGGGAGGGGGTTTCCCTTTTAAAAATTTATAGGGTAAGTGGTATATAGGGGTTTGGTTCCTGACAGGGGCCTTCCCTTAAACGGGGCGATTTTTTTTCCTTTTGGGGTTTTTGTTAGGCCAAAGGGGTTTTAAATAGTTGTCTTTTCCCTTTTTTTTTGGGGTTTTAAAAGGGCTTTTCGGTCCCTTTACTTTGTGTTTTTATTGCATTTTTTTTTTTTTTTTTATGGGTTTCTTTAGTAGCGCTTTCACTTTTTATTTTATATACTTAGATTTTAAAGGGTTTAAATTTTAAGACCAAAAGTCCTTTTTGGGGTTTCTTTGGGTGGGTTTTGGTTTGGGAACGGTGGCTCCCAGGTCGGCGCCCCACTTTCAAAACCGCAAGGGGGTGGTTGGGAGGGTTTTTTCCCCCCCAAAGGGCCAATGGTTAGTTCCGTGCCCATAGAAACCGGCCTTTTTTTTAAATTAAAACCCGTCCCTTGGGGGACCCGTCAACACACAGGTCAGGGGGGTTTTTTTGGGGGTCATCGCAACGAGCCCAGCGCTGGCTGGGTGGGCAAGAACCTTGTTGGGCCCGGGAAGGGGGGTGTGCGATAACGGTCGAATCTGCTGGCCCCCTTAAGATCGGGGAGGGTGGGGCACATCCCTTTCCCCGGCACACGGCATGAAACCCCCGTCGTTTCCCGAAATTTTTAAGCACTACCCGGGGTTCCCCGGGGCCCGCCTGCTGAGGAAGGCTCGAGGTTGAGCTCCCCTTCGCCTTTTCGCATCCTGCTTCGTCAAACTTGGCCCCGCGTCGCCCCGGCCTCCCCGTCAACAGTTTTCATTTTTGACGTGGCTACCCCGCTGGGGAAATTTCCCCCCTCCCAAAGCTCCAGCGTTTTTGGCAGGGAGCGGGAATGCCATTTCGCAGTATGAAGTGACACTTTGGGGGGGAAAAAAGCAGCGGTGAGGCCTCGGGGGTGTTTAGCCCCCCGAGGTGGAGGAGGTGAAGAAAACTTGAACCCTCCTTGCCAGTTTTTTAAGAAACCAAACCCAAAAAGGGCATTTTCAGACAATTTCCCTTGTCGCAGAGCTTGCGGGTTTATCTTAGTTCTAGAAAGACGTTGGACAGTCTTTAAAATTTAGGTCCCGCCTGGAGGGGGGAGGAGACGGGCACAGATGCGGACATGGAGCCTTTTTTTTCCGTCGATTCCGAAGGCCCCAGTTTCACAACTTTTTTCGGTCTTTTATTAGGCCCCCCGTTCGGGGGGTCCGGGTAGTGCAAGGCGGCCCCCTCAGTTCGGGTACAGCATCTCAAAGGGAAAATAAAGGGGTGTGTTGGAAACTGTGGTGGAGGGAAACGGAGGAGGAGGAGGAGGGGGGAGGAGGTATTCCTGAACACCGACGTTACCGATGGGCCTTGCCTTGGGGAAGGGGGGTGGCTTTGGGTTTTAGGTTTGGGGGAGGGAAAATGAGGAAGATTTGTTTGATAGTGCCCCTCGGGTCAGAGGCTTGGGAAACTTTTCTCCTTTTCTCAAATTTAGTGCTTGGGTGCTCCTAAATTTTCCCCAAAAATGATCCTCGCTTTTAAAGGGCCCTTTAAAATGAACAAAGTTATTGGGGCCCCACTCCCGATCCCGGTACAAAAACAAAAAAATCAGCTTTTCCTTTCACCCAAATAGAAGTTTTAAAATGAAAGGGAAATTTAAGGGCCCTGTGGGTTTAAACCCAATGGGGGACATTTGTTAGGCTGG
>JAODAL010042178.1:0-35106 GCA_025379985.1 Phyllomedusa bahiana | reverse complement strand
ATGGAGGCGACGGGGGTCAGGGACAGGCAAAGGTCAACGGGGCAGAGGTTGGGGTCAGGAAACAGAGCGAGACTCTGGTAAAACGGTAGAGGCAAACAAGGACAAGACGCTTTCTCTAAAGGCACAGGAGGCACTATGGATCCAATATATAGGGTCAGTGACCGGTAACCAGCCAATTACCGGCGCACTGGCCCTTTAAGAGAGAGGAGACTGGCGCGTGCGCGCCTTAGGGAATGGGAGCGCGCCCGACAGCCGTGACGAGCGCGCCTGGAGTCAGGAGCGGGGTCAGGTAAGCTGTTATGTACCGCGGGACGAGCGCGGCCACGGACCGGACCACGGACCGCACCGCCACTCGCCCGCGGCACACGAGACGGGGCCGGGGAGCGAGCGGCGCCGCAGCCCGTGGAACGGTCTGCGGCGCCGCTCGTTACATGAAGAAGCCACCAAAATGGTTAGTGCGGACAATGCCCTTGTCAGCATGAGCATTGTGGTGATCTTAATTCTGGAACGATCGTTGGACACTCTGAAACAACAGGTCCCGCCAGCGACGGAGGAGGAGACGGACACAGATGCGGACACGGAGCCTTTCTCTCCGTCAAATCCACAAGGCCTGACAGTTTCACAATTTCATCGGTCTTCATTAGGCAGTGGTTCGGGGTCCAGAGCTAGTGCAAGGTGGCGCATCAGCTCTCAGGATGCATCATCTGAGGAAAGTCAGGGCTGTGTTGAAGCTGTGCCAGAGGAAGCGGAGGAGGAGGAGGTATTCCTGGAGACCGACGTTACCAAGGCCCTGCCTTGGAAAGAGGTTGGCGCAAATTTGAGGCGCAGGAGGAAGATGAGAAGATCAGTTGCTAGTGCCCCTCGTACCAGAGGCTTGGGAAATCAAGGCTCCATCTCTCACATGAGTGCTTGGATGCTCCATTTCCTCCAACATGATCCTCGCATTAAGGCCATCAAAATGAACAACAGTTACTGGGTGGCCACCCTCCTGGATCCCCGGTACAAAACAAAACTCAGCACTTTCCTTCCACCCACTCAAATAGAGAGTAAAATGCAGGAAATGGAGACCTTGCTGATTGATCAACTGGAGACATCTGTTGCGTCTGCTTCACGTTCCCCAAATGTCACGGTGGAACAACATCAGCGACGTGACAGCAGTAGAGTGCCAAGCAGCAGGCAAGGTGGCAGAAGCCTAATGGGTGACCTCTGGCAATCTTTATTTACCACCTCACCAACGCATGTAATGCAGGGAACACATACAACACACAAAGACCAGCTTAAGATCATGGTGCACGACTATCTCCGTCTCAACACCGATGTTTTTGGATGTGTTTTGGACCCAATTGACTTCTGGGTATCCAAAATGGATGAATGGCCTGAGCTCGCTCGTCACGCCATAGAGGTGTTGTCCTCCCCAGCAGCCAGCGTCATATCTGAGCGGACCTTCAGCACAGCTGGAGGAGTCATTATAGACAAACACATCCACCGGCTTTCCACAGATAATGTGGATCGTTTGACTTTCATTAAGATGAATCAGGCATGGATCTCTGATGATGTTGTGGCCCCAATTGCCGAGGTCACCGATTAGTTGCCGGTCTACCTCACATTCCTCTTCAAACAGAAATGGTCCTCTTGAAAACTTTTTTTTAAAATGATAATTTCTTACTGCAATTTTATTCTCAGTTCCCAACGGTTCATTTTGCTGGTTTTGCTGTGAGGAGACTGTAAAAGACAGCAAGGTTTCATGACAAATCCGTATATCCATTTACTCACTTCATCTTTAGAATTTTTCGCATTATCAATGTTTGGGTCCTGTTTGCTGGAGATACAGCTAATAATCATGGTCCTTTGGAATTGAAATGTGGCTTCTGAGTGGCATTTCTCCCTCACAATTTTTAAACAGTGGCTGAGAACCTCATTTTTATAATTTTTGGGTCATGGTGCTGTGAGATACAGCTATATCATGGTCCTTTGGAACAGAAATGTGGCTTCTAAGTGGCATTTCTCCCCTCACAATTTTTAACAGTGGCTGAGAAGTCATTTTTATAATTTTTGGGTCATGCTGCTTTGAAATGCAGCAATACTACAGGTCCTGTTATAAAAAAAAATGTTGTTTCTAACAGACATTTGTTCTTCACAATTGTCAAAAGTGGCTCAAGGGTCATGTTTTGAATTTTTGGGGGCATTTTGCTGTGAAATACAGCTATACTACAGGTCCTATTCTAAAAAATGTTGTTTCTAACAGACATTTGTTCTTCACAATTGTCAAAAGAGGCTCAAGGGTCATGTTTTGAATTTTTGGGGGCATGTTGCTGTGAAATTCAGCTATACTACAGGTCCTGTTGTAAAAAAATGTGGTTTCTAACAGACATTTGTTCTTCACAATTGTCAAGAGTGGCTCAAGGGTGATGGTGATGTCAGAAACGGGAATAGGTAGGACACTTTTAATGGACACATGTTGCAAAATGACTTGTTTTTGCAAGATCTTTAACATAGCTAGCAATCCCTGAAGTGAGACAACCCATTTAATACAATTTTAAAAAAGAGAAACAAAGACGTGGTGGGATTCCATCCTATTTTAAAAATGTGTTTTCTAGAATTAAACTACTAAAAACTTGCATGTACAAAATAGCTGATACAAATATTCCTCTGAATTGTACAAGGGAGGTATAGGAAGACTTGAACCGATGTAGGTTACCCAGGACAGGGATAGCCTATGTCCAGTTCAACTAAAATGGTGGTTGAAAGACTCCTTTTTCCGGCACTTTTTAATCCGGGGTCATGCAGGTTTGGGGCTCATGCTGTGGCCCAGGACAAGGATAGTCTATGTCCAGTGAAACTAAAATGGTGGTTGAAAGACTCCTTTTTCCGGCACTTTTTAATCTGGGGTGATGCAGGTTTGGGGCTCATGCTGCGTTCCAGGACAGGGATATTCAATGTCCAGTTCAAGTAAAATGATGGTTCAACTCATACTGCCTTCAGGTACTTTTTAATTTGTGGGTCATGCTGTGGTACAAGACAGGGATAGTGAATGGTTTGTGACCTTTTTTCTGTGGCTTTTATAACCTAATTGTGTTGCCTAAGATGTAGCACATATCCAGTTTACTGTTGTGGATGTTAATTCCAGCTTCTCCAGCCCTGTTTGGGTGTAAAAATGAAGGTGTTGTTCCTCTCCCATAGACGTTAATGGTCATCGGCGATAATCTATTATTGACTATTGGAAATCGTCTTGATAATTGACTATATCGACTATCGACCCGATGACGATAGTCGACGTAATCGCTCATCACTAATGGTTACAAATGGTCTGACGTGACACTTGGTACCTCTCACCTCCCTTGGAGTTGTGTGGCATTTATCATCCGGTTCCTCAGGGCATTGCTTACAATGAAGCGGTCATCAGTGTGTGATGTATCCAAAGGACGTCCACTTCTTTGCCTTTTTGTGACTCTGGGAGTCTCTCTGTATTTCTGTTGCACACTGCTGTTGACACTCTGACACTCTAAACTCAGTGGCCACTACCGTCTGAGAGCATCCTGCTTGAAGCGTCGCAATGACAAGGTATTTTGGATCAATTGTAATGTGTTGTTTTGCTCTCATGATGTCAAAATGTGAGCAGAATGATGAGGAGGACGGTTTAAATCCTAATTCAAATTGAATCCCTAAATGTATTGTGTGATTCAGGAATCAAACAACGCTTGTGAATTTTGCCATTAAGCTCCTTGTTAGAGCTCAGCAAGTTGTGCAAAAAGTACTGAAACATTAAATAGTTGGACATGTGCATTCTAAAGTTAAGAGATGGTTTCACCTTGTTCATTAAAAAAAATAAAGAAATGTTATGTTCATCCAGAGATGTATTAAAGCCAATGACTATGATGCAAGTGATCTGTATTTGCATACCTTTTTTTTGGTATTTTGGACTGAGGTGCACACCCGTGAAGTTGATTTTATGCTTCTTGGGGTTCACACTATAGTTACTATACATACTGCACATGCCTTTTGCACCCTGTCTCTTGCTTTCTGCCTCTATTTTTCTGTCTTTCTTGCTTAAAGGCAGCAACAGGCATATCATGTAAAGGGTCCCGCTATGCCCTGGGGCTAACCGAGGGTATCCCCTGCTCCCTTGTGGGCCAGTCTGAGCCTGTACTTATTATAATGCACATTTCAGATGTGACCAAGACCTAAGGGTTCATTCACACGACAGATTTTTATGAAAATTTCAACATATACTTTGCATTAATTTCCTTGTTGAAATCCTCATATTAAAAGGGTTTTACCACATGGTAAAATCCCCTGAACAGGATGTATGCAGCTAGCTGAGAGGAGGAGGGTGGCTCTTTCTTTCTTTGGATCAGTGGGCATCCTAGTGGTTGGCCCCCCACCGACCATAAAGTGATGACATACTTTAGTGATATGGCATCACTTCAAACCTCTGATACTAATAAGATGATAATATATTTCATGCAAAACACATTCATCCTGCCATCTCATTTCCTTTTGTCCTGCGTCCTTTAACAATTCTCAGTTTACAATGCTTCATTACTTTGAAAGAACCTATAGCCCTTGAGCATCCTGATTCCTGAACAGAGGAGCTGTGACACTTCAGAGATGTAACAATGCATATCAGGGTAGTTTTACCTGCTACACTAGATATGAGGAAACAAGCACTGTAGACAATATAAAGGCTGCTATAAGTGGTTGTAACCTTTGGATTCAATCATCTAGACTACTGAGTTACAATAAAAATTATGCATCTGCTTATTGGTTACGTGTTATAAATATGCTATAACGTCACATTAAAGAAAAAAAGTGACTTCTTGATGCACTAAGCTTCTCTCATCCCTCTTAAGGTAAGAAAAGTAGTCAGGTTTCATAGGAAGTGAGTGGTCTCTGTGGACTAACTGATTTACCATTGGCAGGGACACTGTAAAGGCAGTAAAAGGGGTACTGCTATACGGGGCCCGGTGAAACAAGAGAGCCCGCTGCAAGCAGGCCCTCTTGTTTCATAAACCAGACAGCCTGGACACGGGCCCCACTCGTGCTCTTTCCATCAATACAGCTGCAGCAGCAGCGTCTCTCACTTCCTTCCAGTTCTCCTGCATCTCCTGTGATCGGAGTTAGCCCATCTTCTCTCTCTTGGCCGACTCCGATCACAGGAGAACGGGAAGGAAGTGAGTCGCTGCTGTAGCTGTATTAATGTAAAGAGCACTCACACCTGTGATCGGAGCCCAGCCCCCCACCTCACATGCTGCGATAATGTGGGACCCCACACTAGCCCCCCTCTACCCAAGCAACCCCCCCTGAGGCTGGAGGTGCTGTATTTGAGGCCAGGGGTGCTGTGTCTGAGGCCGGGGATGCGGTGTCTGAGGCTGGGGATACTGTCTCTGAGTTTGGGTGGGGTGATGGGGTTGGAGGGGTGGGGTTGGCCGAGGGCGGGGTTGATGTGAGGGGTGGGGACCCAGATGCTTCAGCTGTATGGGGCTCTGAAATTTCTGAAGATGGCCCTGACCATAGCTGAGACAAGAAATTGGTGCACTTTATAGCACAAATTTACCTGCTTACAACTTGTTGGATTTGCTTTTTTGGAGGTTAAATAACCAAAACGTGCCAAAATTCTTAGGATTCATGAACTGTGATTACTCCAGTGAACAATAGACTTAGAACAATATATAAATCATCATTCTAAATACCAACAGAAAAATATGCATTATTGTCAAACCTGAAATTGTATACTTTCTACATTTATAGAAAAGTCTTTTGTAAATGTACTGCAACATTTCACTTTTTCCATTCTTCACAAATGGCTTTTTTAGCGCCTATATGCTGGATGAAGAGTGATGCTCAGCTTGTCTCTTTAGGGGCCGTTCACACGGCTTATTTCGCCACGGATTGGCGCCGTACTGCGCGCCGGAATTGCGCTGCAGTACGGCGCAAATCCGTCGCAGTAATTACGGTAATCCACCGTTCTCATAGAGAACAGTGGATTCCGCCGCTCCTACCCGCTCGGCGAATTCGCCGGGCGGGGAGAAACTGACATGCACATTATCCAGGTGCAATACACGCCGTGGATAATGTAAGTCTATGGGGCCGGCGGGCCGCGCCCCCGTCCCTTATTCAAGCCGGAATTGCGAGCGCAATCCGGCTCGCAATTCCGGCTTGAATAAGCCGTGTGAACCGGGGCTTACGGTTCCCTATAGTTGTTCAATTAGGTTCAGACTAGGAGACATACCCTGTTTACCCGAAAATAAGAACGTGTCTTATATTAATTTTTGCTCCTAAAAACGAGCTAAGACTTATTTTTTTATGAACAAGAATTCACATTTATTGTTGAACAAAAAATCAACATGTATTAATATATTGAAGTGATTTAATCACAAACATCAGCATAAGAAGCCAATCTCTGAATTGCATTAAAAAATGCACTATGTCTTATTTTCGGGGAAACAGGGTAGTTGGTCACTGAATCATTTTCACCCTGTTCTTCTTTAGAAATACAAAAGTGGCCTCAGATGTGGGTTTTGCATCATCGTCATATTGGAAAAATACATGACAACCAAGGGCACAGAGTGATGGTATCAGCTTCTCTTTAAAAACAGAGCAGAACATCTGTGAATTCATGATATCATCAATGAAATGTTGCTCCCCAACACAAGCAGCACTCATGCAGCTCCGCATAAGGACACTGCCATGTTTCACGGTCTTTTGTGCACATTTCTGTGCATTACTCATCTCTGCAACGCTATACAGTCTTGAAGCCATCAATTCTAAAAACATTTTGGGACTACTCTGGAGTGAAGCATGCTACATTTCTGTTCTGTCATTTTTGAAGGAATCTGCAACAGAGGCACAAGATGGGACTTTCAATACAGATGTGAATCGGGCTTTAACTGTAATCTCTATAGGAACCATGAGACAAGAGCTTAGCTATCTTTAAATGCAACCACAGGAGAAATAAAGCATTATTCTGTGGCCACTAAAGTAACGAGATTATTTAGGTAGTACACAAACATGTGGCGATCTTCTTTTGGCAAATAGATATGGGTCCTGAATTTGAGAATTATTTCTCTACAAACTCCAAATTCCCAGATGGGATAATTGAAAATGGAGTAGACAACCATTTTAATTATGGAAGAAAAGAAATATGGTAGTTTAGAAAAGTGATGCTTTTTAAGACTAAACATTAAATGGGTATACTTGTTTCATTGATAAACTTTAAATATATAGGAAAAAAAAAAAGCAAATACATTTCTTTTCTGATTTTGCTTCTCTTCAGCGTTAGGAGCAAATCTTTTCTCCTGCTTTTGTACACAGGCTTTCTTACCGACCACTTCTCTTTATGCTCTTACAAGCAGAAGCAGTGGTCAGGGTGTTTAGTTGCTCACTGATCTGTTAGTGATCTTAAAAGACAGGAATTTGCCTACATGACTGAGTAACAAGTTTTAACACTTTGGAGATCTGTAACCTTGTGCACTACAGATTACAAACCTCCTGCACGCCTGTCACTGTAACAGGATCAGCTAGGAATAGAAGAGCTGATATGCCAATCACTACTGTAGACCCAACCACAGCCTTATCAGAAAATGTGAGTCTGAAGTTGCCAGTGGCTCTGTAAAATAGTATGGTGAGACAATTTCATGTCCATACAATGTAGCAAAGAAAAAAATACAAATTGTAACGATTTTGTCTTAAAAATCAGCTGTGAGATATTGAATTTTTTCATTCTATTCTTGCATTAGAAGGGAATGCTGAATTATTTTTCTACCTGTCAATTGCACAATCAAGTAACTAGCATTAACCAGATAAAATTTCATCTGTAAAAGAGGAGACAGACAAATACTGGAGCAAATACCATGGATGACAGCCACATAGCTCTTTATATGTATTATTTAACTTGAACATGGTAATTAATAGTGGCAGGTGCATTTGAGGTACAGAACTAAGCACTTGAGCCTTTTCTATGATTTCATGCAATTCGAGAGTACATTTACAGAAGAAAGGCCTCTTGTCTTCAATTCTATATGAATACAAATAATAGAAAGGAAGGTTCCATAAGGTATTCTAAGGATATGCTAAGACTATTCTTATAATACTGTAATTTAATTTTTATTTTAATATTATTATTAGTGTTGAGCCGAACCGTTCGAAAATGGGTAGTTCGGCACGAACTTTATGCTTTCTCCGAACCCAAGCCGAGCATATTGACATTGACTTTAATGGGGTTTGACATTTGGGTCGGCGTTAGGTTCGGCATTCGGCTTGGCCCGAACTCGAATTTTTTAGTGCTCGCTCATCTCTAATTATTATTAAATAATTTACCACATTAGTTACTACTTGTAATAATTATTGTGTAATAATTATTGAATTAAATATAGACCTATGAATATATTAAAGTTGAATTTGTAATTTGTCATTTCATGGGTTTATTGGTATGAGGTGTACCTGCAGGTGGAGTTGCAAATCCCTTTGAGTCACTTGTAGAACTGGCATATGGCTGCGCTAAGGAGCTGAGACTATGGAGCACCTGGTCTTTGTCCTTATCCCCCATAAAAGGGTTTGGACTTTCTTGCAGGGTATCCCAAGTTCTCTACCCCCAACAGCTGACATGCAGTTATACAAAGTTCAACTGTAACTAGCACCAGGCAACCGCCATGGGAGATAGGAGACAAGTAGAATGGTCAGGTGAATAGGTTGGTCAACATGAAGAAAATCACTAAAAGGTACCACTGCTGTTCACTATTGACTGGGAACTTAAAGCTCAGGCAGTGGGAAATTCTGGATTATCCCTGCCATAGTTGGAGGAAGAAATTGGTGGTTTTATTGGCCATTTAAATCTGCAAGGACTAGCACACATACCTACTAGGGCGCAGAGAGAAAAGTGACCTGCAGCAGGATGCTTGTTGGTTCAGGCAGGAAGTAAAAGTGACATCCAACAAAGAGTGACGGACAGGGAGTTGGACACAACTGTGACGATGCAGCAACCTGGTTGTGATAATTACCAGGATAACTCATTGAATTCTTGTAACCTACTTGTAGATTTTTGTAAATCCACTAATAACACCTTGCTTGTTCGATAACTATATGTTGTTCAATATGACACCATTAGATGTGCTGGTTTTACAAATCCTTTATGCTCATTTTACCATATATAAAGGGGTTGTCCGGTTCAAATAAAAATGAAATAGTAAGCTGCCCATGCCAAACAAAATGAAAAAACCTATGCTCACTTTCCTCCACTCCTCTATTCCAGCACTAGCTCTCCTCGGTCCCACGCTTCAGAATGCATAGAAGGTGTGTGAGTGGTTTTCTTATCAGTATTTTGGCATTTATGCAATCTCTCCATGTAGTATACTGTGGCTTTTCTGAATACTGGTGTGAACAGGTATTAATTCAATGTGCAGTTTTTAATCATCCAATTGTCCCCCTAGTGGAGGGTCTGTGAGCTGCTGCTCAGCAATTACCTGCACCTGTTTATCTTTCCTAAGTAGCAGAGGGGCCTGTGTTGCCTTCTACTGGGTTCAGTCTCTAGTCCAGCCATTGAGCTGTAAGTATGGCTTTGGTGTGTTTTTGAGTAAATAATATCCCATTTTTCTGTGTTTTTTAATTTAACCCCTTCCCGACATTTGACGTATGCATACGCCCTAGCGGGAAGTGACTTCCCGCAAATGGACGTAGGCATATGTCCTGATGATCGCGCGGGCTTGCGGGCGAGCCGCGCACAATCGCGACATGGGACCAGCGGTAAATAACCGCTGGCTTCATGCCACATCACCGCCGGCCGGAGTGAGCTCCGGCCGCGGGTGAAAAACGCTTCATTACCGCAACCTGTCATGGTTGCGATAATGAAGCTGCAGGCAGGAGGACTGAGCTCCTGCTGCCTACAATCAGCGCAGCAAGCGGTGCAGATGCCGCTCGCTGGTCTCTTACCCGACTCCCCGGATGCTTTCTGAAAGCATCCGGGTAGTCTGGTGACGTCACCATGCCCACAATGCATGGTGTCAGTAGTTACCATGGCGACCTGTACACAGCAGTAACGCTGTGCACAGGTCTCCTATTCAAACAGCAATCTAACGATTGCTTTTCCCCAGTGGGGATTTGCTGTTACAAATCCCCACTGGGGAAAAGTAAAAAAAATGTGAAAAAGTAAAAAAAAAAAGTAAAAAAAAGTAAAACACAAACACAAAAAATAAAATTAAAACACGTACACTGCCCTTTTCCCCTTTACAAACGCCAATCGCCCCAAAAAAGATCAAAAATAAATAAAGTACGCATATTTGGTATCGCCGCGTGCGTAACAACCTGTCCTATAAATCTATCATGTTAATTAACACATATGGGGAACGCCGTAAAAAACAAAAACAAAAAACAGTCACAGAATTGCGATTTTTGTACATCCCGCAGCACAAAATGGAATCAAAAGCGATCAAAAACTCATCTAAACACCAAAGTTGTACCAATTAAAACATCCGTTCATTATGCAAAAAGAAGTCCTTACACGTCTCTGCATACGGAAAAATAAAAAAAGTTATGGCTCTCAGAAGACAGCGATGCATAAATATTATTTAACATAATAAAAACACTTTTTTTTTAAAGTGCTTCAAAATTTAAAAAAACTATATAAATTGAATATCACCGTAATCATATCGACCCAGATTGTAAATCTAACTGGTCATGGATACTGCACGGTGAGCGCTGTTAAAGATAAAAATAAAAAACACTACTAGGACTGCAGTATTTTCTTCACCCTGCCTTCCAAAAAACGTATTTAAAAATGATCAAAAAGTCTTGACCCCCCAAAAAATGACACCAATAAAAACATCAACTCATCCCGCAAAAAAATAGCCCCTACACAGCTCCATACACAGAAAAATAAAAAAGTTATGGCTCTCAGACTTCGGCGATGCAAAAACGTGTTTTCTTCTTTGAATAAAAGTGTTTTTATCGTGTAAAAGCAGTAAAACATAAAAAAAATATACAAATTGGGTATCTCTGTAACCGTATCGACCTGCTGAGTAATACTAGTATGTCAGTTATACTGCATGGTGACCGCTGTAAAAAATAAAAATAAAAAACACTACCAGGAATGCTGTATTTTGTTCAAAATGCCTCACAAAAAAGTGATTAAAGCAGTATTTGCCCCCTATAATGGTACTAATAAAAACTTCAATTCATCCCACAAAAAACAAGCCCATAATCAGCTCCGTATACAGAAAACTGAAAAAGTTATGGCTATCAGAACATAAAAACACAATTTTTTATAGACCTATTTCTATTGTGTAAATGTAATAAAACATAAAAAACTATATAAAATTTATATCATTGCAATTGTACCGACCCCCATAGTAAAGTTATCATGTCATTTACACTGCACGGAGAACGTTGTAGAATTAAAGCCCAAAAAACAATGGCGGAACTGCGTTTTTCCCCCTCATTTTCATAGCCCAATGCAAAAAAAAAAAACTATGGCACACCTATGCGCCCAAAATGCACAATACACCCCTAGATGAGATCCTTGAGGGAGGTTGAATCCAAAGTGGGGCGACTTCTGGAAGGTTTCATCTGTTCTGGTACTTTGGAGGCTTTGTAAATGCGACATGGCCCCACCAAAATCTGCATTCCAAAAGCCAAATAACACTCCCTCCCTTATACGCCCTGCCATGTGATCAAACAGGAGTTTACACCCACATGTAGGGTATTGCCGAACTTGGAAGAAATTGCATAACCAAATTTTGGATGCTTTTTTACCAGGATGCCTTGTAAAAATTAAAATTGCAGATTGTTGGAAAAAACATTTTTTTTTTCATTTTCACAGCCCAACGCTAAAAATTTTTGTGACAAACATGTGGGGGCGATCTGCTCACTACACCCCTGGATATATTCCTTAAGGGGTGTAGTGTCCAATATGGGGTCTTTTTTGGGGAGTTTTAGGGTGTCCGCAAACCTGAAATGGCCCATAAATAAAATCTTAATGAAAATGAGACCCCAGAGTCCGGTAGGTGCTCCTCCTATTCTGGGGCTTGTGGTTGAGCCAAATAGCGCACTAGGGCCACATATGGGATATCTCTGAAAACGGCAGAATCTGAAGAATCGATATTAAGTTGCATTTCCCTGATTACATTTACCGTATTCTTGTGAATAATATATAAAAATTGAAAATCTGCAAAAAAAGTGAAACTTTGAAATTCCACTTCCACTTTGCTTTAATTCCTGTGAAAAACCTAATAGTTTAATAAACTTCCTAAATACTGTTTTGAATACATTAAGAGGTGTAGTTTCTCAGATGAAGTCCTTTATGTGGGTTCCTAACATACAGTCCAATCAAAGTCACGTTAGAATTGGACTGGTCCCTAGAAAAATGTATATTGCAAATTTTCTTGAAAATGTGAAAATTACTACTAAATTTCTAAGCCCCCTAATGTCGTAAAAAAAAAAAGATATTTAAAAAAATGAGGCCAAACTACAGCAGACATATGGTCGATGCTAGTTATAAACTATTCTGAGTGGAATAACTATCTGTCTTACATGCAGAAATTTTTGAAGTTTGAAATTGGTACATTTTTAAAATTTTTCACGATACTTTAATATTTTTCACAAATAAACAAGCATTTTTTTGGACCAAAATTTCTTTCTATCTTAAAGCACAATGTGTCACGAGAAAACAATCTCTGAATCACATGAGTCAAAGTGTCAAAAAGTTATTATAACATAAAGTGACAGATGCCAGATTTAAAAAATGGGGCTCTGTCAGAGAGGCCAAAACTGGCTCTGGCGGTAAGGGGTTAAACAAGAAGAACATTGATCAGAATAACATGATACAGTTTAAAGTTTGTACCCCGTGTTATGGACTATATTACTTTGGTTTTTATTTCATAATGTTAGTTTTGTAGCATCCTTATAGGTGTGTCAGTAGGGATGAACTTCATTTTAACTTATGCTTAACCCGTCAAAACCAACATTTAGCAGTCAAAAGCCAAGAGCATACACACGGGATGGAGCTACAGGTTTAGAACCTCCTCTTGAGCCATTAGGTTGCATCCACAGGGCAGTATGAAAATACCGTCTGGTTTCTGATTAAAGAATCAGGATGGTATTTTGACATATTTTCCGTGGTTTTGGGGGATGGTTCTGTCCACGGTTTGTGGACTCCCCATCCCCTTCAACCACTGACATGTTCATGTTCTGCCCAAAAACCGGACAGAAGCATGAACATGTTCTACATTTTTAAGACTGCCAGCCGTGTAAAAAGCTGTCCGGTAGAAAATCCATGCAGTGTGGACTGGCTGAACAGATTTTCTATTGAAGTCTATGCAGATGGTTGACAGTCGGTTTACAGACAGATTTCAAATCCAAAAACCGTCTGTAAATCCAGCTGAAAATCCTCCTGTGGGGACAAGCCCTTACTACTCTCTGCTCCTTCCCATGGCTTTCCTCTTCAGGCTCTACTGGTGAAAACTGAACATTACATGGGAGATGTTTACTGTTCATCAGTAGTGTTGAGCGATTGCGTTGACTATCGAGATCGAGCGATAGTCGATAGTCGGCCGCTATCGATAAGGTTTTTCGATAGTGAGCATCGATTATGAGCGATTACCATTAAAGTCTATGGGAGAGCAACAACACCTTCATTATTACACCCAACAAGGCTGGAGAAGCTGAAATTAACATCCACAACAGTCAAATGGATACGTGCTACATCTTAGGCAACACACTTAGGTTATAAAAGTCACAGAAAAAAAGTCACAGACCATTCACTATCCCTGTCTTGTACCACAGCATGACCCTTAAACCTGCATCACCCACAAATTTAAAAGTGCCAGAAGGCAGTATGATTTGAACCATCATGTTACTTAAAACTGGACATTAAATACCCCTGCCTGGAACGCAGCATGAGCCCAAACCTGCAGCCCCCCGATTTAAAAAGTGCCGCAAAAAGGAGTTTTTAAACCCCATTTTAGTTAAATGGACACTAATTTATCTTCCTGACCGCAGAATGCCATTAAATGTCTGACCACAGTTTAAAAAGTGCCAAAAAAAGGATCTTTCAACCACCATTTTATTTGAAGGGACAATACTGTCCCTGTCCGGGGCCACAGTATGACCTTTAAAACCCTGTCTGCCCCCCCAGATTACAAAGTCCGGAAAAGGATCTTTAAACCACCATTTTAGTTGAACTACATTGACAAACTGCCTGGCCACAGCATGACCCAGGCCGGAGTTACAGGGGGTCGGGAGACCCCGGGCGGGCTTCCGTCATCTTTAACACGCGGTTAAAATCCCCTGTGAGCAGCAACAAAAACTGCGTGCTGAAAGCAGAGTGCGAAGCGGAAGTGTGAGAACCCAACCTTCCCAGACACAGCAAGACTGGGTGCTTGCCCCCCCGTATGAGTGGGGCCCAATTTGAGCCTTTCACGGGAAAAATACTGGGGGTTAACGCTCTTTAACCCAGGTGCCCTTTTGCTTGGCATTTTTTTTCTCTTTTTTATAAAACGTGCTGGAGGAAATTGTCTCTGTACTTTTTTCTCTGTCCGTGCCCATACTCCTGTCCTCTGAAAAAACCTACTAGGTCAAGTTTTCCTGTACCCCCCTTTTACAATTCAGGGGAATTTTTTTACCCCATTTTGACATGCAAGTTTTTTTAGTAGTTTTAATTAGAAAAACCATTTTTAAAATAGGATGGGAAACCCACCATGTTTTGTTTCTCTTTTTTTTATTGATAAATGGGTTGTCTCAATACGGATTGATTGCATGTTAAAGACTTGCAAAACAAGTCATTTTTCAAATGGTCCCTTAACAGTGTCCCCCACCTATTCCCGTTTCTGACAGCACCACCCCCCTTGAGCCACCTTGCAAAATTTGAAGAAAAAATGTCTGTTTTAGAAACAACATTTTTTAGAACAGGACCTGTGTTACGCATGTCACAGCAAATGCCCCAAAAAAAATTCAAAGCAAACTCTTGAGATTTTGGGCAAATTTTGAAGAAAAAATGTTTTAGAAACAACATTTTTTTATAAAAGGACCTGTATATTGCTGCATTTCAAAGCAGCATACCCAAAAAATTTTAAAAAAGACTTCTCAGCCTGTTAAAAAATTTTGAGGGGGAAATGCCCCTTGAAACCACATTTTGTTCCCAAAGGAAACCAAAATATAGGTATTACAGCAACATGACCTCAAACCATTGCAATGCAAAATTCTTTAAATAAAGTGAGTAAATGGAATACGGGGTTTCATGAAA
The DNA here is from genome assembly GCA_025379985.1 of Phyllomedusa bahiana. Classification (NCBI taxonomy): domain Eukaryota; kingdom Metazoa; phylum Chordata; class Amphibia; order Anura; family Hylidae; genus Phyllomedusa; species Phyllomedusa bahiana. The sequence goes on along the minus strand of JAODAL010042178.1, from coordinate 19,877 downwards.
CCTTGCTGTCTTTTACATCTCCTCACAGCAAAAGAGAAATAAAAGAGGAAAAGAGAATAAAAATTGCAGTAAGAAATGATAGTTTTAAAAAAAAAATTTTCAAGAGGACCATTTTTGTTTGAAAGGGAATTGAAGTAGACCCCAACTAATCAGTGACCTCGGCAATTGGGGGCCCCAACATCATCAGAGATCCATCCTGATTCATCTTGATAAAGCAAAAGATCTAATTATCTGTGAAAGCCGATGGTTTGCTTAATGACACCTCCAGCGGCTGAAGGTCTGCTCAAATATGACCTGGCGCTGGCAGGGGCAACACCTCTAGGCGTGACGAGCCAGCTCGGGGCCCTTCGTCCATTTTGGATACCCAGAAGTTATTGGGTCCGGAAACACATCCAAAAACATCGGTGTTGAGGACGCAGTTAGTCGTGCACCATGATCTTAAGGTTGATCTTCTGTGTGTTGGATGTGTGCCCTGCATTGCATGCGTTGTGAGGTGTGGTAAACAAGATTTGCCAGAGGTCAACCACATTAGGCTTCCGCCACTGGCTGATGCTGCCGCTTACGGCCCTACTTGGCAACTCTACTGCTGGCACGTCGATGATGGTGTTCACACGTGACATTTGCGGGAACGTGAAGCTGACGCAACAGATGTCTCCAGTTTGATCAACTCAGCAAAGGTCATCCCATTTCCTGCATTTTCTCTATATTTGGAGTGGGGGCGAAGGAAAGTGCTGAGTTTTTTTTGTTCCCGGGGATCCAGGAGGGTGGGCCTCATCCAGTGAAACTGTTGTTCATTTGATGGCCTAATGCGAGGATATGTTGGAGGTAGTTGAGCATCCGAACACTCATGTGACGAGATGGAGCCTTGATTTCCCAAGCCTCTGAGTCGAGGGGCACTAGCAAACTGATATTAATCTTCTTCCCTCCTCCGCCCTCAAATTCGCGCCAACCTCTTTCCAAGGCAGGGACGTCGTTAACATTGGTGGTCTAGGAATACCTCCTTCCTCCTCCTCCTCCTCCACTGCCTCCGGCTCAGCTTTACCACTCCCTGACTTGCTCCTGAGATGCATGCATCCTGAGAGCTGATGCGGCCAAACCCCTTTTTTTGCAACTAGCTCTGGACCACACGAACACTGCTAATGATGTCGATAAATTGGTGAAACTGTCAGGCCTTGTGGATTTGACGGAGAGAAAGGCTCCGTGTCCGCCATCTGTGTCCGTCTCTCCTCCTCCGCTCGACTGGCGGGACTGTTGTTTCTCAAGAGTGTCCAACGTTCGTTCCAGAATTATAGCATCCACCAAATGTCGATGTGACAAGGGTCATTGTCCGCGACTGACCATTTTGGGGTGGCTTCTTCAAAACTGGCAAGGATTTGTGCATGAGCTCTTTCACCTGCCTCCACTCTCGGTGGTTCAACACCCCGAGGTCCGCCGCTGTTGTCAGGGCATGTGTCAATCTCGTAATGCGCTAATGGCATTGCTCGCTGCTGCCACCAATCGCTGGAGCATGTGGAGGGTGGTATTCCAGCTGTGTTTGCTACGTCAACAATGAGACGGTTTGACGGGGAGGGGCCGAAAAAAAAATTAGCTGACGCTGCAACGCAGCAGGCGGGACGAAGCAGGGTCGCGAAAGGCGGAAGTGCGAAACGTCAGACCTCGAGCCTTCTTCAGATAGGTAGTTCCAGACCCGGATAGCTCTTTAGAAATTTTCTGGACGACAAGTTCATGACATTGCCAGGCAAGGGATGTGCTCCAGCCTATCAGCCCGATCTTAAGGGCGGCCAGCAATTCGCCCGTTATCCGCACACCCACCTTGCCTGCAAAAGGTTCTTGGCACCCAGCCAGCGCCGGTCTCGTTGTTAGCAGCCGTCACCAGCTCTTGACCTGTGTGTGGACGGTCTCCAAGGCAGATTATTTCAACCGGATGGTGTCTCTGGGCTCGTGATGCCAGAGAGGACCTTGGGGGAAAGAGCCCTGCACCATCCATGCGGTTTTGAAGAGCGTGCGCCGTGCTCAGAGCCCACAGTCACCCCAGAGACATACACCCAGCTCACCCAGTGAGCGTCACAGAGATAATAGCGGCCCTTGGCGTGCTTACTAGTCCATGTGTCGGTGGTGAGATGGAATTTTTCCGGACACAGATGCAGACAACGCGCTTGAAAATTTTAGAAGTCAAGTGGCTTGGACCAGGGCCAGGGACGGCTTTTCTGGCATTGAAATGCCTCGATCGGCATCTAGGGTATTGGGGGCAGGCGAGGCATGACGTGGCGGAAACCCATCTGTGTCACACACAGAGAAAGGCAAATTTCCAAAGGCAAAAGCCTGGCAATGCCGACATTCAGGCTTGGCTTAGGGATGGTTTGGGGTTTAAAGTGTTTCTTCTGCTCCCAACCTGGGAAGAAATGAAGGCTGGCTGCTGACTGGTCGCTGTACGGCGTGCAGTCGTCAAATTGATGGGAAGGAGAAGGTTGTGGATGGGTCTCTGGTGGTGGCTGGTGGTACACGGGCGACGGTGGAGGCTGATGCGGGAGGATGATCCCTGATCAATGGACTCTGAGAGAAATGGGCAGCTGAGGAACGCTTGGTGGTGGCAGAGGAGGAGGAGGCGGAGAAGAGGGTGTGACAATGGTTGGAGGCCCGGAGTTGGTCGGGCCCTTTTTTTCCCAATTTTCCCCTCCTTTCAACTCATGCATTCGCTGAGTGATGACATGTTGGTGGGGGTTTAACCACAAAGGGGTTTTGCCTTACTTATGCGTTTCGGCAAAGGCGGTTTTATGACTCGTTTGGGGGAATCAGGGTTTGGTCAAAGAAGGCCCCAGGGCTTGAGAGGTCCGGGACCTTTTTGACGGCGAAAAAGGAGGAGGGGGTTTGCGCGACCGTGGCTGGGGGGAACCCCATATCAGGGGATTCTGCGACCCCCCTCTCCCTTTTTGTGGCGGGACCGTATTGACACTACCCATCGTTTTTCCCCCCTCGTCCATGATGAAGCGCTCGAAAAAGAAATTCTGGGGAAAAAGCCAGGTGGATCCGCAATGTCGTCATCTCATCATCATCAACAAGGGACTTGGTCGCCCTGACTTTCTGACCCAAAAAGCTGGGGCACAGAAAGGGGGGCATACAAGGCGTTCCCGCCCCGCCCGGGATTTTTCCCGAGGGGACCGGTTTCCCCTTCATTCTCTGATGGCACAGTAACGGGGCGTCGAGCAGACAAAATCACCCCTTCTTATCTTTTAAACTGCCTTCTGACCCCAACCGGATTTTGTCTCAAGAGGCCCGCGGGCAATGGATTATCCACAGGGTGGGTCCCCGAGTTAAAATTTGGGCGTTCATGTTGGACGATGCTGATGATGCTGAGGGAAAATTTTTGGCCGTGACGGGGAGGCGGGGGGTAAAAAATGTAGATGCAGGTTGCATTAACCCACTGAAGGACAGTTGGGCGAGTTCTTTACTTAGTTTCCGGGGCCCCTGCCCCCACGATGACGGCCTGGGGCCCCCGAAAATGAGATCCGCTGGCATGGTGTTGTCCCCAGCCTGGAAGGAGCACCTTTCGTCCCTCTCCCTCATTGTACCCCCCCCTCTTTGTCGCTTACCACTGCTTTTTGCTCCATTTTCAGAAATATAAAATTTGAGAAGGTATGGAATAGTTTTGGAAATTTCCTTTTTAAAAGACTGTAAATAAAAAGCTTTCTCAAACCCCTCTAATAAAAAACCAAAATTTGTGGTTTAAAATTTTAACTGCAAGATGTTATCAACAAACTGGACTGGGCAAAAGTCAAAAAAACGTATCTGTTTGTTTTGGTATAAAAAACGGTATTTTTTGCCCCTTTTTAAATTTTACCTGTGGTGAATATAGAATTGCTGTTTTATGATTTAGAGATGCTGCGTCAATAAAACAATTTGGGTGTGCAAAAAAGTCAAAAAACAGAAACTTTTTGGGTTTGGTATAATAAAGGGTATTTTTTGCCCCCTTTTAATTCACTGTGGTGGAATATAGAATTGCTGTTTTAAATTTACGTGTTTGCTGCGTAAGAACATGGGGGTGGCAAAAAGTCAAAAAAACAGAAAACTGTTATGTTTTGTATGATAACGGTTTTTTTGCACCTTTCAATTCACCTTGGTGAATATAAAATTTGCTTTTTTAAAGATTTACGTGGTGTGCGTCAATGAACAATGCTGGGTGCGAAAAAAGTAAAAAAAACAGTAACTGTTATGTTTTCGTATGAACACGGTATTTTTGGCAAAAAAACAACCTGTGTGACTAAAAGATTGTTGATTGTAATTTAACTGCAAGGGGGATATTTAAAACAGTCACAGGTGTAATGGGTAAAATTAAAATGAACACATATCTGAAATGTTACGATAAAAAAAGTGGATTTTTGCACCTAAAAAAAGGACCTGCGTTATAGAAATGATGTGTACCCAATATAAGTCAGGCGCCATTATCCAGGAAATATTTCAATAGCAAACTTTTAAATAATAAAGATATTCCCATCAAGTTACATAGTCTTGGTAAACTTTACCCAGGTTCTTTATGATAGAGCTTGTCTGTGTTCCCCCGCGGGCCCCCCCCCCCTGCTCCCCCCCCGTGAATTTAAGGGTAGATGCCCCTTTTAAAATTTTCTCCTAAAAAAAAAAATAGAATCTTAAAAATCTGTAATAAAAACTAAATTGGAAGGATCACAGCAAATGTAAGGTTTCTCTGTGCAGAAATAGACTAATTTCGCTGAGTTTTGGGCCCACAGGCAGAGCGCAGGCCCCTATCCCTATGGACGCTGAGAGACACTGAGGCTGAAACAGGAAACGCTTTTTTATGAAAAACAAGGTCATTGATTTTTCCAGAAAATTGCAACCTTACACACCCAGTCTGACGCAAAAACACATCTCACCCTGCTCTATTCTGTAATCTGATTTGCTGGCGCCAAAATTACGGTAGCGCCGAAAAAAAGGCCGTTTAATAGTGTTGCTCAGATTTTAACTTAATTATCGCATGTTTTTGGAAATTTCGATCACCATAAAAAACCTTTTTGCCGATTTCAACTTTGTCGATAAAAATGCTCAACCTTTCTCAGTAGAGGGCAGACAGCATTAACCCCTTTTGATTGAAGAAAGTGAGCAAGAACTAGCTTACCCTTCCACACAGCGGCTTGGTAGTCCTGTACTGTTGTACTAAGGAAAGGACAAAAGAAAGCCACCAAGAAGGTGTGCGAATATGTGAATATATATGTATACACAAGTTTGGGGTCACCCAGGCAATTTTGTGTTTTCCTGAAAATATTTTCAAAAGAGTTGAAAATGAACGAAATATGTCAGGGGCATTGACAAAGTTTAAAATTTTTGTTTTTTATTTTGAAGTAAAAAATTTTTCCTTCAAACTTTGCTTTTGTCAAAGAATGTAAAATTTGCAGCAATTCCCGCTTGCAGCCTTTTGGGATCCCAGCTGTTAATTTGCTGAGGTAATTTGGAGAAAAAATTTACCCCCTGCTTAAAAAAGCCCCTCCACAAGTTGGATTGGCTTGATGGGCTCTTTTTGGGGTACCATAGTAAGCGCTCCCACAACAGCTCAAAGGGGTTGAGATTGGGACTGCGTGGCCCAATCCATTTCAGATAGAATACCGTGCCTGCTTCTCCCCCAAATAGTTCTTGCATAATTTGAAGGTGTGCTTTTGGGTCATTGTCCTGTTGCAGGGTGAAATTGGCTCCAAAACAAGCGCTGGCCACAGGGTTTTGGGATGCATTGCAAAATGGAGTGATGGTTTCTTATTCAAAAAACCCCTTTTAGCTTGTACAAATCTCCCAATTTACCAAATCAATGCAAACCCCAGATAAAACATTAATCCCATGCTTGACAGACTTCTTTCGGTATTTTTCGTTTTTTGTGTCTCACAAATATTCTTCTGTGTGACCAAACACCCCAAACTTTTGATTCGTCTGTCCCTAAATTTTTTTTCCCAAACTCCTCTGTCCCTGCTGTGTTTTTGCCCTATTAATCTTTTCCTTTTTATTTGCCAGTCTCAGATATGGCTTTTTTTTTGCCCTGCCCTAAAGGCCGTTTCGGAGTGCCTCTTCACTGTAGACGTTTACACTGGCGTTTTGGGGTTTTATTTAAAGAAGCTGCAGTTTTAGGACCCCGTGAGGCGGATTTCTGAAAAAAATAGGACTTTAATGAATTTGTTGTTTTCAGTTGAGCTGTTTGGCTTCTCTGAAGAGGTAGTACCACCGTTTTAAAAAAAACTTTTGTTTTTGGCAATTTCCACATGAAATAGCCATATCTCCAGCCAAAAAATAGACTGTCGAGTTTCACATGAAAGTTCTGTTTTTTGGATTCCGAGTTTTAAACAAACCAACAATTGTAAAGTCAAATAAAAGCAAAAAAATTCCCTTTAAAATTTAGTTTTAAAAAATCATTTAAAATTCCTCAGTTTAGAAAAACTAAAAAAAGTGCCATACTGGCTACGAGTAAAATGGCGTGATGACCCTTTTGGACGTAACAAGATCCCTATGCCCCCTTTTATTAAGAATCTTTTTTCACTTTTTGTCGCCATAAACCCACTGAGGAGAGGGGTTTTTTTTTTTGTCCCCGGGAAACGCGTCTGGGTTATTTTGGAGTATAGTTTTGACTTATTTGATAAAAAGGAGTCCAGGGAAAGGGGGGTTACTTTAGGGGTTTTTTGTGGGGGCGTCTTATCAGGCGGTGGCCATTTGGTAAAGGGTAAGGTCGGATTAAGCAGTATAGGGATAGACTACATATTCCATTTCACCCTAGTTGGAACTATTTTGTTTTCTAACCCGGACCTCACCTGCCCTCCCTACAAGAAATTTGATTGCGGGGTTCCGGGTGGTGAGTAAAACGAGATCCGGTATGTATTGTACTTGTTTAGATGTTCTTACTGGTGATTTTTAAAAATTTATTAAAGTAAATTTTTTGGGGTTTTTTTGCTTTTGTTTGATTACAATTGTTTCCCTATAGGAATTGTTTATTTTTCTAGTCTTGCAACAATTGTAATGCTCCAGATTCTCAACTAGCTCAAAGGAAGGTCAGTTTTATAGATTCTCTAATCAGCAAAGCTCAAAATATCCAATAGCTTTCTTACACAGTTAGCAAAGACAATGTACCATTAGAACACTGGAGTGATGGTTGTTTGAAATGGGCCTCTATACACCTATATAGATATTGAATTAAAAACCAGACGTTTGCAGCTAGAATAGTCATTTACCACATAAACAATGTATAGAGTGTATTTCTGATTCATTTAATGTTAGCTTCTTTGAAAAAAACTGTGCTTTTCTTTTAAAAATAAGGAAATTTCTAAGTTACCCCAAACTTTTGAACGGTAGTGTATGTGTCAGTGAATACAGATGTCCACCCTTCACCTTTCTTGGTCTTGTTATATAATTTATCATGATACCAATTAAATATAATCTCACACCATTTAGTAAAAAAACACAAAAACACCTGTACAGTACGTTAAATGAATTCTTATCTCCAGTATCAGAACCAGTTAGTGATAGATAGCATCTGTCACAGTCATCTAGGGAAATAAATGGAAAGTTGTAGCAAATTTTAAATAGACATTTGATGTGTTATGATAACTCAACTGCACAGTGCTATAATAGGTTACATCTGTCCATGTTAACATTAAGTCTTTCTTTTTCATATGGAAGCCTCTAGGTGACAGATAACCGATGAAAGTTTGATGAATGGCAACTATAAAGGCATCTGTCAGACGTAAACATTTTGTTTAGACACAAGATAAGGACACAAATGGATGTGAGAATGTATGTAAATATATGTATATGTATGTCATAGTGTCTGGTCTAGTGTGATCATATTTATCTCTACAGCTCCCCTGCCCCCTTTTTGCTAAATTCTGCATGTGCCTCATGCAGTGCAAAATTTGGACTTAAGATCATTCCTACCACACAATCCACAATAGTCCACTTGCATATAGATATACAAGATACATAGATATACTGTAGCCTTACATTGGTCAGAAAAGTAGTTTTATTTAATTTCGCTGTATTTTATTTACTAGATTATTTTAATAAATGCTCATGTTTTATTTTCATTTCCAGACCTCCAACCTGCAATCTCGCATTGTATCTATTGATCCTATTCAGCATCCTCTCTATTAGTCATTGTCCTGCATACAGGAATGAAACAACCACTGAGCTCTAAAATAAAATTTGAAACTAAGCGTTCATTGCCCTTGGCAAGTTCTGAGGAAAATAATTTCACTGACAATTATTATTAGACAATCAGGACCTCTCAAAAATCACAGACAATTTGTTCCCCAATTAAAACGATACAACTTTATTAAATTTAAAACAATGCCCTATGCAGATAATTCACAAACAATAATTATATAAGCACTCACACTAGTGAAATGGTGATTATGTGTAGGAAGATATGTCAGTGATGATAGTGAAAGTGGATTGACAAATAGTATAAAAAAAATGGGAAACTAGCAAGAGAACAAAGAGTGACTTTTAATGACTATATTTACTATTTTGCCATAGGCAAACTTAAACTCTATCAGTTCTCAATCTATAAAGCACTAAAACTTAACTTTTATTATGTATAAAACTTAACCTCGACCGGACCTCTATCCCCTGATGAAGCCAATTAGCTGCTGAAACATGTTGGGGAGGTCAGGCATGACATTTTAATTTGTGATTTCCTAACTCTTTCCACTGTGTTACCCGCTGCAGAGGGTCTCACAAGGAAACCTTATAAGTTTCATGCCCATTAGATTAGGGATGACTGCCCAAGTAAGATGTTTTGGATTCCTTTTTGGAGTTAGAAAATCACTGTATATATAGGGTTTCGCTGCTAATAGGTGGTGTTCCACCAGACTTGATAATAGAAAAGGAGTTATTCCTTCACGATTAGAAAGGGATAAATTGAGAGGTTAGAAATCAGGTTTTTAAATAGTGTGTATCAAGGTTAAGTTTTATGCATAATAAAAGTTTTAGTGCTTTATAGATTGAGAACTGATAGAGTTTAAAAAAGTGGATTGATTCACAGTACCGTAGTCCTCAATTCCTGGATTAACGTCAATAATAAGGTGGTGGAAATACCTTTATGTAAACAGCAGAATACCCCTATAATCTGCGCACCCTGGCAAATACCATCAAGATACCCCTCAATTGTAGAGCAACAAGTGTGGCCCCACCACAGATGACTGTTCCTCCAGGACCCTACTATATCCCTTACTAATATTGGAGAATACAGAACACTAAAGGAACTATATCCTGATATAATATTTTCCAAGCATTGGTTCTTGGTGGGCAAAAGTGGTCCCAATGTGTTTCCTCTACAGTAGTAGGTTCATCAGGGCACTAGTTTAAGGATAAAGTACAGACCCTATATGTGGAAAGTTATAACAACTGCATGATAAAGGGTATGATAAACTGAATGATTTTATCATGTAGTTATTATACCCTTTCATATATAGAGTCTGCACTTTATTCTTAAAATAGTCCCTTGATAAACTTACTACTGGGGAAGCGCATTGGAATCGCCAGGAACCAATGCTTGGAAACTATTATATCAGAATATAGTTCCTGTATTCTACAATGTTTGTGAGGCATATATTAAGGTTCCAGAGAGATAGTCATCAGTGGTGGGGCTTCCCTTGTCAGGGGGATGACTCTATGATTGATGGGTATTTTGCTGTTTATGTGCAGATATATCCACCGTCTTATTATTGAAATTAATCTAGGACTTGAGGACTACGGTACCGTGAGTAAATCCCTTTTTTTGACACCGGTGTATTTTCCTACATAAAATTCCTTTTCATCATTTGACTATTGTGAGTGCTCAGAGGAAAGCAAATTATTAGCCTAATAAACACAGATATACATAAGGACACATGTATAAAGACATTCACAAACTGTAGTAGAATCCTGGGTTATCGAGATGATCAATTGATTTCATAAATGTGTCATACATGCATTAACTGTTCGATGAATGGTGTTTTTGTAACCTATCTTTGTGATTTCACAATTGTGTTGCCTTATGTAATCTGGAATTTAGAGGAAAATTCTTCATATTGAAAGATAAAGACGAGGAACCAGGATACAGGTAAATACAGGGATTTTCAGTTTTGGTGGATTACTCAGAAATGGCCATCAGATACTCAGGCCAGTTTTACCCCCTTTTGGTTCACCTATATAGGTCCAGTGTAGAAACATTTAAACTGATGTTTTTAAAGGAAAAAATAGAATTTCTGGCACACTTTCAGAGTGATAGTCCCCAGATTTCATTTATGATATCATATATTGTGCAATACAGACAACACATTTCCAATCTGGACATGATGTCACTTGATGCCCTCTGTAGAAAATCATTAGGCAGCTTGCTGAGAAATACAAAGCCATTCATATAGAACATTTAATTTACCTCCATATCAGTCTAGTAACATCTTAATGGGATTCAAAGATCAAAAAACTGGCAAGTTTTGCATGACCTATCAAAGAAACATAATTTGTAACCATAGGAAAACCTTCTGAAGCAAAATTCATCTGTAATCAATGTTGTACTACAAATTCCCAGTCAAGTTAATATTCAACAAAGGCAACACATCCTAAACATCAATATGGCATCAAAGTACATGGAAAACTCCAAAGACAAGTCACAACACAGTACAGGGCCATTTTATAATGGCCCTGTACTGGGGTAAGGTTTATCTGGTTTTTATGTCAGAGAGTGAGAAAAACATTCATGTGTCTTTTTATATAGTGTATGTAAACGTCTGGTTTCAACTGTGTGTGTGTATGTATGTATATACATACAGAGGGGGGGGATATGTAAGATGGCAGCCGGAAGAGTCTGCAATGGTGTATATATTCCGCCAGGGTTCTGCATGCACCATGATGAATGGATGGCAAGCGACTTCAAAGAAAAGGAAAGTCGCATGGTCCCGCCACTGGTAGGTGGCAGTTACGTGTCACCAAGGTACTGGCCTTGGTGAGGTAGGAGCCGTTGTTTTGTTGTCAGCTGCGATATGTAGTTGGCACATGTTTAACAGCTAGCATAGCTGTTAGAAAACAGCTTACTCCGGGACGGCTCTTACCGGGAGCAGTCAAAGTGTTGGGTGGGTGACTGCTCCCTCCCCCAGGATCCAGTCCACAGTTTGGCTGCCTCATATAAGTCAGCTAGTCAGCTGACTAGGTGTGGCTGTTACCCAAGGCAAAAGAAGTTTTGACCTGAGAGGTTGTGGACTGGAGACAGGCAAGATCTCCCATACAGCCACGGCTGAGTTTAAGGTATAGTGAGGACAACTATTACCTTTGTATTAGCCAGCGCTCAGACGAGCAGGAGTTTGTTTCATTTGTTTTTGTTTTTACGTTTTCAATTGTTGCCACTGTCTTGCTTGAAGTGTGCCAATAAAATACGGAGCAACCGTATTTGGACTACACACCTGTCTGAGTCTCTGTCAAACTGGACTTTTGCTACGATCCCAGAGCGCCTGCGGCTCACATATGGTGGAGGTATGCGAAGGGCATATTAAAGGGACAGACAGAGTGAGTGTGGTGATCCATGTCCTGGGTGAAAGCTGCAACTACGCCACAGGACGGAGCTGCTAAAATGGAGGAGCTGATCAAGCAGCTGGTTCAATCAAACCTCAGACTCCAACAAGCCGTTACTGCACAACAGGAGGCCACGGCATATCAAAAACAGGTGCACGAAGAAGCGGTCAAGACCCAAAGTGAGACCAATCGTCTGCTGCTGCAGGTGCACCAGGCCACGGCCACAGAACAGCACAGTATGAACCAGGCTCTGCAAGCTTTAACAGAGAGACAAGGGATGCCTCAGGGGTTGCAGCCGGCACCCCGTCAGCTGGTGCAGAGGGCGCTGACAAAAATGACTGCGGAGGATGACATTGAAGCCTACTTGGTCACGTTTGAAAGAATCGCTGAAGGGGCACAGCTGCCTCAAGACCAGTGGGCTGACGTGTTGGCACCCTTCCTGACTGGTGAACCCCAAAAAGCGTATTTCGACCTGCGAGTCCAGGACGCCAGGGTGTATACACGGCTGAAGGAGGAAATACTGGCCCGGCTTGGCGTTACCTTGGCGGTCCGCGCACGGCGAGTCTTCACCTGGGAGTACGATGCAAAGAAACCAGCGAGGTCCCAAATGTACGACCTATACCACCTAACCAGCAAGTGGCTGCAGCCGGAGGAGCTCACACCGGCCCAAATCGTGGAACGGGTCGTATGCGACCGATTCGTCCGTGCTCTTCCGGTGAGGATACAGCGCTGCTTGGGATACTCAGACCCGAAAAGTGTGGATGACATAGTGTCCATCGTGGAGAGATTTACTGCCACCGAGGACTTCCTTCAGGACTTACCTGCTCCTGGGAACCAGAAGAGGCCGGCATACGGTAAGACTGTTCCTGCTGTTGGGGGGGATAGACTGTATCCTAAGGAGGGTGGCACGTTTCCAGAGCGTCCCAGTAAACGGGTGCCAAGTCCCAGAAAGGACGTAAGCGTTCGGCCCCGCAGCCAGATAGTGTGCTGGCGCTGCCATGGACTGGGACATATTGCTACCAATTGCCCGGTGCAGTCCGAGGCCATGGAGTGTGACTTCGGGAGACGCAGGTCTTATTTTGCCAGGCCTGTTTGTGCTGCTCACAGAGACAACATGAGCGACCGGCAAGTATGCCCGGTGCGGATAGGAGGCCATTCGGTGATGGCCTTGATGGACTCTGGAAGTCTGGTTACACTAGTCCGTGCCAACTTAGTGGACTCTGAGAAACTCCAGACCCGCTGCCTAGGGGTGGTTTGCATACATGGGGACACTAAGGACTATCCAACAGCAATCGTCACGATAGAGACTCCATGCGGGTCCGTGAGCCACGAAGTCGGCGTGGTAAAGGACTTAATGCACCATGTAATAATAGGCCGTGATTTTCCCTTGTTTTGGAAAGTATGGGAAAATAAGCAGGCCAAGGTGTGTAAACAACGTATGTCTAAAGTATGTGAACCTGTAAGTGCCGTGACAGGGGTATCAGAGGGTCCTGATAGCTTTCCCTTAGTGGTCCTGGCTGGAGACTCCCCCTGAGGTTGAGTTTTCTACCTTACAGGTCGCCAAAGTAACTTTGGGACAGAACAATTAAGGGATCCAAACCTAGCAAATGCCTGGAGGAGTGTTAAGGTCATAAATGGGGTATTGCAAGAACCTGACTCCAATTTGGGGTACCCACATTTCGCAGTACATAATAATCTCCTTTACAGGGTAAAGAAAACCCCATCCGAGGTTGTGGAACAACTTGTAGTGCCACAGTCACATGTACGCATGGTTTTGGAGCTGGGTCATTCACATGTGCTTGGGGGGCATTTAGGGGTAGACAAGACCAGGGAGCGCATTGAGCGAAATTTTTATTGGCCCGGTATATATAAAGCGGTAGAGGATTTTTGTCAGTCCTGTCCAGAGTGCCAGGTTAATACCCCGCGGCCACACCTCCGTAACCCCCTAGTTCCGCTCCCGATAATTGAAGTGCCCTTTGAGCGCATAGCTATGGACCTTGTAGGGCCACTTCCTAAGTCGGCCAGAGGCCACCAACACATCTTGGTGGTGCTTGACTATGCCACCCGTTATCCGGAAGCCATCCCACTCAGAAACACCTCATCTAAGGTGATTGCCAGGGAACTGTTCCACATGTTCACCCGGACAGGGATCCCCAAGGAAATCCTCACTGATCAGGGCACCCCGTTCATGTCCAAGATTATGAAGGAGCTGTGTCGCCTCTTAGGTATTATACAACTGCGAACCTCAGTGTATCACCCCCAGACTGATGGCCTGGTGGAAAGGTTTAACAGGACATTGAAGGGGATGCTAAAAAAGGTGGTCGACAAGGACGGGAAAGACTGGGACCGGTTATTGCCGTACTTAATGTTTTCTATAAGGGAGGTTCCGCAGGCTTCCACAGGGTTTTCCCCATTCGAACTGTTATACAGTAGACATCCCCGGGGGCTATTGGATATAGCTAAGGAGACCTGGGAGCAGGAGCACACGCCTCACCGCAGTGTCATCGAGCATGTGGCTGAGATGCAAGATAGGATTGCGGCAGTAATGCCAATTGTGAGGGAGAATATGCAACAAGCGCAGGAAGCGCAAGCCCGAGTATATAATAGGTCGGCAAAGATAAGGTCCTTTCAGCCTGGTGACCGTGTGTTGGTGCTGGTTCCTACGGCGGAGAGTAAATTTCTGGCAAAGTGGCAAGGTCCTTATGAGGTCAGAGAAAAAATCAGTGAAGTAAACTATAAGGTATATCAGCCAGGGAAAAGGAAGCCGCTACAAATTTATCATGTGAACTTGCTCAAATCTTGGAAGGACAGGGAAGCTCTCATTGGTGTAAGTAAGCCTAGGGAGGTCGCTAGTAAGGAGCTACCAGAAGTCCATATCTCCGATTCGTTGTCAGCAGTCCAAGTACAAGAGGTAAAGGAGTTCCTGGGGAAAAATACAGAGGTGTTTTCCGATTTACCAGGTAGAACCAGTCTCATCAAGCATGAGATAGTAACAGAGCCAGGCCAAAAGGTGAGGCTAAGGCCCTATCGGGTGCCCGAGGCCCAGAGACAGGCCATCTCGGAGGAGGTACAAAAAATGCTGTCACTAGGGGTTTTAGAAAGGTCACAGAGTGGTTGGTCCAGCCCCATAGTACTCATTACTAAACCCGACGGCAGCATAAGATTTTGCAATGACTTCAGGAAATTAAATGAGATTTCAAAGTTTGACGCATATCCTATGCCAAGAGTGGATGAGCTTATAGAAAGATTAGGGCCCGCCAGATACATTACCACTCTTGACCTAACTAAGGGCTATTGGCAGGTCCCACTTACCAAAGCAGCCAGGGAGAAAACAGCCTTTTCCACGCCCGAGGGCCATTTCCAATATGTCGTGCTCCCTTTTGGCCTCCACGGTGCCACTGCACGTTCCAGAGATTAATGGATCTCGTCTTAGCCCATAGAAATTATGCGGCGCCTATTAGATGACGTGGTCAACTTAGCACAGACGGAATCCCATCTGGCGAAGGTCCAGGCGGTCCTGGATTCCATTCGGGAGGCGGGCTTGACGGCAAACCCCAAAAAATGTGCTATAGGCCTCGAGGAGGCCCGGTACCTGGGGTACAGTATTGGTCGGGGAGTTATCAAGCCACAGGTGGATAAAATTGAGGCTATCAAAAATTGGCCTAAACCTATGTCAAAAAAACAAGTCAGGGCCTTCTTAGGGATTGCCGGATACTACAGAAGGTTTGTGCCTAACTTTGCCACAATTGCAGCTCCTCTCACAGACCTCACAAAAGGGTCTAAATCCTCAATGGTAAAATGGGATGAGAAGGCAGAGGAAGCGTTCTGTAAATTAAAAGAAGTGTTATGTAAGAGACCAGTATTAATTGCCCCTAATTTTAGAGCCGAGTTTATGGTACAGGCAGATGCCTCTAATGTGGGACTGGGAGCAGTCCTGTCCCAGGTGGTTGACGGGGAAGAGCACCCCGTAGTTTATCTAAGCAGGAAGTTGACATCGGCGGAGAAGAACTATGCTATCATAGAAAGGGAATGTCTGGCTTTGAAATGGGCAATTGAATCACTGAAATACTACCTACTAGGGAGGCAGTTCAGGTTAGTTACTGACCACTCGCCCTTAAAATGGATGGCCCAGAATAAGGGAAACAATGCAAGAGTGACCAGGTGGTTTTTGGCCTTGCAAGATTTTAAGTTCTATGTGGAACATCGCCCAGGGTCACAACAAGGCAATGCAGATGCGTTGTCACGGGTTTATTGTTGTAAGGCACAAGGTGCTCCTCCCCACGGGGCTGAGCAGAGGGGGGGGATATGTAAGATGGCAGCCGGAAGAGTCTGCAATGGTGTATATATTCCGCCAGGGTTCTGCATGCACCATGATGAATGGATGGCAAGCGACTTCAAAGAAAAGGAAAGTCGCATGGTCCCGCCACTGGTAGGTGGCAGTTACGTGTCACCAAGGTACTGGCCTTGGTGAGGTAGGAGCCGTTGTTTTGTTGTCAGCTGCGATATGTAGTTGGCACATGTTTAACAGCTAGCATAGCTGTTAGAAAACAGCTTACTCCGGGACGGCTCTTACCGGGAGCAGTCAAAGTGTTGGGTGGGTGACTGCTCCCCTCCCCCAGGATCCAGTCCACAGTTTGGCTGCCTCATATAAGTCAGCTAGTCAGCTGACTAGGTGTGGCTGTTACCCAAGGCAAAAGAAGTTTTGACCTGAGAGGTTGTGGACTGGAGACAGGCAAGATCTCCCATACAGCCACGGCTGAGTTTAAGGTATAGTGAGGACAACTATTACCTTTGTATTAGCCAGTGCTCAGACGAGCAGGAGTTTGTTTCATTTGTTTTTGTTTTTACGTTTTCAATTGTTGCCACTGTCTTGCTTGAAGTGTGCCAATAAAATACGGAGCAACCGTATTTGGACTACACACCTGTCTGAGTCTCTGTCAAACTGGACTTTTGCTACGATCCCAGAGCCTGTGGCTCACAATATAATTATGTTATAGTATATATATATATATATATATATATATATATATATATATATATATATATATATATACTCAGA
Organism: Phyllomedusa bahiana; assembly: GCA_025379985.1. Lineage (NCBI taxonomy): Eukaryota > Metazoa > Chordata > Amphibia > Anura > Hylidae > Phyllomedusa > Phyllomedusa bahiana. The sequence goes on along the minus strand of JAODAL010042178.1, from coordinate 3,286 downwards.
TTGGCTCACAGGGGACCAAGGGAGGCTGCCGGTGGTCCCCTGAGTACGACAGAACTGGAGTTGCTTCTAGGCTGCATATATGTCCTTGGTGGAGGCAGAAAGGCAGAGAGAAAGAGGCAAAAGACAAAAGCAGAGTATAAGGGGCAAGTACAGTAATGTACAGCAGCTGGGCAAGGATGAGCCAGCATCAACTCCACTGGTGAGCCCCATAGAATCACCTACACCGTCCACTGGTCTTACATACAAAAAGTTAAGGGTACAGAAGATATTCGGACCCCTTTAAATTTTTCACTATTTGTTTCATTGCAGCCATTTGGAAAGATCAAAAAAGTTCATTTTTTGCACATTAATGTACACTCTGCATCGCATATTGAAAGGAAAGAAACTGAAATGCTGATATTTTTTATTACAAGAAAAAACTAAAATATCACATGGTCTTAAGTATTCAGACCCTTTGCACAGTATTGAGTAGAAGCACCCTTTTGAGCTAGTACAGCAATGAGTTTTCTTGGGAATGATGCAGGATTTCATACAGCTCTGGAAAAAAATTAAGAGACCACTGCAAAATTGTCCGTTTCTCTGATTTTTTTCTTCAATGGTATGTGTTTTTGAGAAAAAATGTACATTGTTATTTTATTATAAAAACTACTGACAACATGTCTCTGAAATTCAAAGCAAAACATTTGGTATTTATTTGCAATAAATCTTCAAAATAATAAAAAAGCAGTGCTGTCAGACCTCAAATAATGTAAAGAAAACAAGTTCATATTTATTTAGAAACAGTAAGACTAATGTTTTAAGTCAGGAAGAGTTCAGAAATCAATATTTGGTGGAATAACCATGATTTTTAATCACAGCTTTCATGTTTTTTAGTATGCTTTCCACCAGTCTTTCACACTCCTGGCACAAAAATTTAAGCAGTTCTTTGTTTGATGGCTTGTGACTATCCATTTTCCTCTTGATTACATTCCAGATGTAGAGATGCTGATTTTTAGAAAAACTGTGAAGTGATCTCTTAATTTTTTCCAGAGCTGTATGTCTTGCATTGAGAAGTGGCTACCGTCAGCACACTCTGTCATAAAGCCCCGAGTGGTGGAGGGCTGCAGTGATAGTTGACTTTGTGAAACTTTCTCCCATCTCCCTACTGCATCTCTTTCCTGCTGGTGTGAACTGGTTTTTACCTTGTATGCATCTTTGGACTAAGCAGTTCCACCACTCATGCATAATATATATGTGATTATTCTGCATCTATACAACTTCCCATGCAGCACTGGGACTTTTATTGCCTCCCACTGGGAATGTTTTATTGTCCAGCCATGGAGCTGTGAAGATGGTCTTGTGGTTGTGTTTTTAAGTAAATAATGTCCCATATTTCTGTGATTTTAAGTTGAGGCGTGTCACAGTTAATTATGGGCACCTTGATTACCATCACACATTTCCAGATCACCTATAATATTTCAAACACTGACATTTGAAGTGAATAACTTTGATTTACCAATTACAATGACATCAGTCAAGACACCTCTTGAGGTGCGTTGCAAGCTGTCACATTTTGAATAAAATATCAACTCATTTTTTGTGTTTGATATTTTTTTCAGGGTGCAGTTTGACCTGTGATACTGGTGAGCATGGGGTCAGTATTTTGTGGTGGGCACTTGGAATATGCTGGGCAACTCACCCAATCGAATAGCAAAGACGTCATCAACTGGTTGTAAACCAGTACGGTGCACCACATATAAACGTATGACTGGTGACCTATATAAGCCTTATGTATGTGCAATTGTAATACTAGCAATCACCCCCTCATGGATACTAGATGTGTGAGTTGTTTATCAATATGTTTGTACTTATGCAATCTCCTCTGTAGCTCTTTTGAACAGTGGTTTGAACTGGTTTTGAACTTGTGTGCAGCTATGTACTAATCAATTGATCCACTCATGAGCAATAGTTGTGACAATGACCATTCATTAGTATTTTGCATCTGTGCTGTGCAACTTATCCCATGTGGCACAAGGGCTTTTATTGTCTCCTACTGGGACTGGATTTCTGACCTGTCTCTATACCAATAGGTATGGCCTTTATCTGTGTTTTCCAGTTCATATGCTATCAATTTATTTAATGAGGAAATTCTATAAGGGTAATTCACACGGTGCATTTTTGACACGTTTTTTTTTACACTTTTTTTACGCTTTTTTGTGCAGGAAGGCATAGCAATTAATGTTGTACATTGCTGCACAAAAAAACACATAAAAAATATCAAAAACATGTAAAAAATGTGTCAAAAACGCACCATGTGAAAGCACCCTAAATACTGAGTCAAACATCTAACACATATCACAGAAATCTATGGCTGGCCCCAGGATCACATACAATTTACCAGCAGTTAGTAAAGCATTTTCTAGTATAGTAAATGTAGCTAAAAAAACTACAACTGTCGAATCTATTTTTAATTCTTAAATTATTCTTGATAACAGGGCATTTGAACACAAAACATATGTTCACTTAGGAAAAGAAAATCTTCCACTCTGCGACTCCTAACAAACTAATCAATCCTTCGACTTTTTTAAAATGATTCTCTCTTTTTGACAAGCGATACATTAATGGAGTTTTATGCTGTAGCTTTTCCTGTGACTTGCAGAGATTAAAGCAAATGTCCATGGTAGACGAAATGCAGAGTGACACTGAGCTATAATCCAAAAGTGGCACAACCTAAGGGCCTGTGCGCTTGTCTTGCATTGTAGTCTTTTATAAGGTCATAGCACCGACTAGATGATAAACCACTATAGTAGGTTATTGATGAAGAAACAGAATTCTGTGGTTTTGCATGAATGTTTCTGAATCATTTTAAAGGTTGCACTCAAGCAATATCTAAAAGTAGGAATATATTCATATACATTCTTTCTGCTTCCCTTTTCATAAATCTACAGCCACAAAATTCTTCTTGCTTTCCTGCTGAATAATAACAATCATCACACAGATTTATGGGCAAATGTGCTGTATTCTATTACCTTAAAGGAGTTGTCTCCCTTCAGAATTTCAGAGAATGCATGAATGAAATACTCTGTCACTTCCTGGTTCAGACTGACTCATAAGCATAAGCTCCAGCTCCATGCTGTGCTGTGCTTTCAGCTGCTAATTAGTTCAGATTGCTTCTCCAAACTCTAAAGGACTTCTTATCTGATCCCCAAAACAAAAGCCCTAATTACAGTTCTGTTTATTTTACATAAATCAAGCTTTTTACTTAGCACCAAAGGGCACTGCGCTACCTGTGGTACTTCATACTGTT
>JAODAL010042177.1:0-35107 GCA_025379985.1 Phyllomedusa bahiana | reverse complement strand
GGGTGGTAGTTTTTGTTTTGTTTTGTTTTGTATGCAACCGGGCCAGGGCATCTTGGGTTGTAATTATGTTTTGTATTATAGTAGTGTAAATATTGTAAATAGTTGGCTTTGTGGGGGAGTGAGTGTTGGTCTGGACCGGTGATACTAAAGCCGTGATGAGGTGCATTGTCCTGTGTATTGGCTTAGATATTTTTGGCGAAGTTTTGTATTTATTTATTGTTATGTTTTTAAAATTTTAATAAAAGAAATACAGGATGTAACTCAGGATCAGTACAGGATAAGTAATGTATGTACAGTGACTGCACCAGCAGAATAGTGAGTGCAGCTCTGGAGTATAATACAGGATGTAACTCAGGATCAGTACAGGATAAGTAATGTATGTACACAGTGACTGCACCAGCAGAATAGTGAGCGCAGCTCTAGAGGATAATACAGGATGTAACTCAGGATCAGTACAGGATAAGTAATCTACTATATGTAGAGAGGCAGTGGCTGTTGGTTGTGGGTTCCTTATCCTCTCCCCAGTTTGTGTTCAGGGAGAGACCTGTTGGCTCAGCAGAGGGAGGAGCGCTCACACCTCTGACTCTTCTCTGCCATTTTAGCTTTTCAGGGTAAAACAAGTTGTTTTGAGTCACGGAAACCTGCGCCTCCTCCATTCTGCCTGTGGTTTGCAGGGTCTCCTTTATGGCTGATGAGAGTAGTTGTTCCCCTGTTCCCCTGTTTCCCTGATGAGGATAGAAACACAAGCAGGTGGCGCTGTGGCTTAGTTGGTTAAAGCGCCTGTCTAGTAAACAGGAGATCCTGAGTTCGAATCTCAGCAGTGCCTGGTGTGATTATTTTTTTTTTTATCACAAATGAATTGATTATACTCAGTATCCTACTATTAATTACTCAACAGCAGTCCCGCTTTACCTCAGGATCAAGAGTCTCCCCTAGAAAGAATAAACATGGCCGTCTGATGTCATCTCAGCCCAACGCTCTCCTCAGCAAGAACCGCTGATAATAATCTTTATTTATATGGCGCCAACATATTCCGCAGCACTTTACAATGTAGAGGGTATAAGTACAGACAAAACCAAACATTACACAGTAAAAAGCTACTTACAGATCAGACACAAGGTGTGAGGGCCCTGCTCCCAAGAGCTTACAGTCTATTAGGGTGTATGATGAGAAGTGCTCCGTTAACATATTGGTCCAGCCATGTTACATAAATATAAGGTGGTTTACATAAAAAGTCGATGAACCTTCCTCCCAGACCGTACATCTATACACAAACAGTAAAGTACATCTATATACAGACAGTACATCTATATACAGACAGTACATCCATATACAGTACATCTAGATACAGACAGTAAAGGACATTTATATACAGACAGTACATCCATATACAGTACATCTATATACAGACAGCACATCTATATACAGAAAGTACATCTACCGTATATACAGAGAGTACATCTATATAGAGACAGTGCAGGGAGTGACAGAAAGTGGGGGGTAGCAATTAGGGATGGTGGTCGGCCTAAGAAGATGTATTCTCAGGGTGCAATTAAAACTATGAGGGTTATGAAGGCGCCTGATTGTATGGTGTAATGTTCAGAAAACTGGTGCCATGTGTGAAAAATATTGGAGACGGGAATGGGAGGTTCGGATGACTGAGGCATGTAATCTCAGGTTATCGGCAGAGAGGAGAGAGCGGGTAGGGTGGTAGACGGAGATGATGGAGGAGATGTAGGGGTATGCAGCGCTGTGGAGAGACTGGGTAGGGTGGTAGACAGAGATGAGGGAGGAGGTATAGGGGGTGCAGCACTGTGGAGAGACCGTGTAGGGTGGTAGACAGAGATGAGGGAGGAGATATAGGGGGTGCAGTGCTGTGGCGAGACCAGGTAGGGTGGTAGACAGAGATGATGGAGGAGATGTAGGGGTATGCAGCGCTGTGGAGAGACTGGGTAGGGTGGTAGACAGAGATGAGGGAGGAGATATAGGTGGGTGCAGCGCTGTGGAGAGGTCGGGTAGGGTGGTAGACAGAGATGAGGGAGGAGATGTAGGGGGTGCAGCAATGTGGAGAGACCGGGTATGGTGGAAGACAGAGATGAAGGAGGAGATGTAGGGGGTGCAGTGCTGTGGAGAGACCATGAAGGATGGTAGACAGAGATGAGGGAGGAGATGTAGGGGGTGCAGCACTGTGGAGAGACCGGGTAGGGTGGTAGATAGAGATGAGATAGGAGATGTTGGGGGTGCAGCACTATTTTTCCATGTATTAAAATAAAATGTAAAAATGGCATAAAAATAAAGCCAAACATATCATGGAAAAGAAGGTGAAAAATGTAGTTTAATAACCGAGCGTAAGAAAGTGTTATAGTGTTCAAACCTGCATGTGCTGAGGAAAATGTGACGGGCAGGAACTGGTTAAAGGGGTGTTTCCTTTCTAGACTTTAATGGCATGTTGATAGGATGTGACATCAATGTCTGATAGGTGCAGGTCTCACTTCTGGGACCTGCACCTATCTCGGGAACGGGCCCCTGAGAGCGTCGGCTTACAATGGAGACACGGTCGCACACGCTCCATTCTGTTTTATGGGAGTTTCAAGAACAACCAAACATTCCGCTCCCCTGTACTGGGAACTCCCATAGAACAAAATGTAGAACATCATTTTGAGGGTGTGTTCCTGGGATAGGTGCTGGTCCAAGTGGTGGGGCCCGGACCTATCGGACATTGATGACGTATCCTAGCAATATTGCCATCAAAGTCTATACAAAAAAAAACACAAAGGGCACCAAAGCATCTTATAAATGTTATATTGCGCCACCTAGTGTCAGCAGGATATAGAGCTGGAAAATTACAGGAAAAATTCCAATAACCCAGCACTGGCGATCAGATGGCTGATAGTGCAGCACAGCACCATGACATCAGGTATAATGCCCTTATCTAAGATGGCGGAATGTCTATTGCAGGGAGGGACAAGTGACATCCGTTCCAGAGACTTGGAATGGCGGAATGTACAGTACAGCACCATTAATAATGCCCTTATCTAAGATGTTGGAATGTACAGTACAGCACCATTACATTAGGTATAATGCCCTTATCTAAGATGGCGGAATGTACAGCATAACATCATTACATTAGGTATAATGCCCTTATCTAAGATGGCGGAATGTACAGTACAGCACGTATAATGTCCTTATCTAAGTTGGTGGAATGTACAGTACAGCACCATTACATTAGGTATAATACCCTTATCTAAGATGGCGGATTGTACAGTACAGCACAATTACATTAGGTATAATACCCTTATCTAAGATGGCGGAAAGTACAGCACAGCACCATTACATTAGGTATAATACCCTTATCTAAGATGGCGGAATGTACAGTACAGCACCATTACATTAGGTATAATACCCTTATCTAAGGTGGTGGATTGTACAGCACAGCACCATTACCTTAGGTAAATAATAACCCTTTTTAAAGATGGCGGATTGCTTGCTGCAGGAAGTAACCGATGACGTCCGTTCCAGAGACTAACCAATAAAGACCTATTCCATTTTGTAAGATGGCGGAAGGTACAGCACAGCACGATTACCTTCTGTATAATACCCTTATCTAACATGGCCGCGTCACGCACACATCACGTCGGAATCACACTCTCCCATTGAGGACTCGAAGACCTATATGCAAATCATAGTCCCGCTGCACTATGGGTAAAGCGAGTTCTGCTACAAACCTTTCCCTATATAGCTTTATTATTCCACAACAGACAGTGCAAATATAACAGCGAGTCATGTGACCACGTGCCAGGGAATTCCTGTAATCTATAGCTACGGATTCTCTCCTCTCCCTAATGTGGGTGAGGAGCGCGGGAGGGGCGGCCTCGGCGGGAGCGGGACGTCGGTATCGTCAGTGAGGTTAATCCTTACCTGTTCCTCCTCCGGGAGAAACAGACATGATGAATGGAGGAGGCTGAGTGTGTGATTACACCCATCTCCAGCACCCCCTGACCGACAACTCAGGGAGCGTGCCGTTCTGAGACGATTAGAATTTGGTGAACAATAGATGGAACGTTCTATTCAATAATGGAGTATAGGTTGTAGTGGGCTTTGTTCTCAGAGATACAGAGTCTATAAGGGATTACTTGTTATTATTTTTTTTTCTCTACGGAATAGTGTTAACGGTGGACAAAGTGCTGCTTCAGGTAAACAGCTTTCCTTCCAAATGGAAGAAAATTAGCTCATATAATAACTATAATATAAAATCCGTCTAAAGAGATCCTGTTCCATACAGAGCACTACAACCCCCAGGCTAGCGAACAAAGTACTGCTGACGCGTTTCCAAGGCTTGCTTCTGAGTTCACACGGCTTAAAATGGGACGTATTTCAGTCCGTACTGCGCGAATTACGGGCTGGAATACGTCCCAGTCATTACGGTAATCCACAGTTCTCATAGAGAACTATGGATTACGTCTCCTCTCCCCGCTCGGCGAATCCGCCGCGGGGGGAGATAAGTGACATGTGAGTTACTAGCGCCATATACGCGCCGCTAGTAATGATAGTCTATGGGCCCCCCCCCCGCTCCCGCCCCGCCCCCGCAAATAAGCTGTGTGAACATAGCCTTACACCCGCTATGAGTAGAAGGCACATCTTGGAAACGCGTCAGCGTTACCTTGATCTGAGTCTTGGGTTGTAGCAGTCTTTCATAATATAATATTGCTTCTTAGGCTATGTTCATACGGCTTATTTGCGGGACGTAATTACGCCCCGCAATTACGCCGTGTGGGCGGGGCGGGAGCGGGGGGCCGGCACCTCGCCGGCCCATAGACTATCATTACTAGCGGCGCGTATACGCCGCTGGTAATTCACATGTCAATTATCTACCCCTGCGGCGTATTCGCCGAGCAGGGAGAGGAGACGTAATCCATAGTTCTCTATGAGAACCGTGGATTACCGTAATGACTGGGACGTAGTCCAGCCGTAATTAGCGCACTCCGGCGCGTAATTATGGACTGAAATACGTCCAATTTTAAGCCGTGTGAACATGGCCTTAGTCTTAGGCTATGTCTCCACTGTGCAGCTTTACAATCGTATACAATCGTACTCATAGGATTTTAAAAGCGCCGAAAATACAATCATTGGTGCGGCTCTATAGTCTACAATAGAAAAGACGAGCTGTAGTCTCCAAAGCTCATCTTCTCTAAGATGGTCTACTGGCGCCCACGTATTAAACAACATATTGTATAATCAGGCTCGGACTGGCCCACAGGGCAATAGGGGAAACCCCCGGTGGACCCCTGAGCATGGTAGACATGGAGTTGTTTTAAAACTCCATATGCATTCTCAGAAGAGGCAAAAAAGCAGAGAAAGAGAGGAGCAAAGCATGAAGCAGAGTATAGTAGGCATCTACAGTCATTTACAGTAGCTGTAGGGTGGGCCACAAAAATAAACTCCACCGGTGGGCCCATAAAAACTAAATCGGTGGGCCCCTAGAGTCAACTCCACCTGTGGGCCCTAGGGACTCCAGTCCGACACCGTGTATAATACACCGGTGCTTTTCGTTTTCTTGGCGACTTGCTATACAATACAACAACGTAAAAGAAAAACGAGAACCGGATGCAGTTTTTGTACAAAACTTGACAAAAACCTTGGTCCTGCATCGGAAAAAAAAGGCCATTTTTTGTCCCATGCAGTGTAGAGCTAGCCTTAGTCTTACACCCGCTATGAGTAGGAAGCATATCTTGGAAACGCGTTAGCGTTACCTTGTTCTGAGTCTTGGGTCGTAGTGGCTTTTAATGATATAAGTGATGCGGAATATGTTGCCGCTATATAAATAAAGATTATTATTATTATTAGATAGTATTGCTTCTTACTCTTAGACTATGGCCAACACTGCATCGGGCAAAAACCGTCCGAAAGCGGCCATTTGCAATGCAGGACCACGTTTTTTTTGTGCAAAACCGCGATCGCTTCTTGTTTTTTTTACGTCGCCCAGGGCTGTGGAGTCGGCAAGCCAAAGCCCGACTCTGACTCCTCAATTTCCCAAACCTCCGACTCCTGACTCCGACTCCCTCATACACGGCGCATGTTTAAGTGATAACTTTACTGTAGTAAAATGGTAACATCAGGCTGTTTATCACCTTATGATACAATAATCAAGCTATTTAGGTAGAACAGACACTGACGAGCAAAAGGGTAACAATGTTTTGATCTTTTGAACATTTGTGGGTAGAGTTGAAGAAAAAGCTGTATTTGTATCCAAGTCCAGTCTGCACCAACATTGGGACTGGGTAGAAGAGACCTGCGATCAGATTTTATTCAAGACATGCTTGAATCTGATCCAGAGCCCAAAAGGATTCAGGCAGTATTGAAAACCAAAGGTGGATTTCCCAAATACTAACAAAATAATAAAAAATTAACATTTTGATTTTTAGGAGCAAAACAGTAACAATGCAGTTACAGGAAAGAATCTGCAGAACTAAGCAGATGCTAAATACTTGCAGGTCTCATTTATGTATAAGATCGGTAAGATGACTGCATATAAAACTCCAGTAGCCTCATGTGCAAAGCTGTAGTGGAGGATGAGAGATGGATCCTGATAGTCACAAGGTCAAAACATTGTTACCCTTTTGCTTGACAGTGTAAAACATTTTATTGGATATGACTTTAGAGCACAAAAAAATTGTAAATATGCAAAGCACTGCAGGAACATACGTGGATTCTCTGAATTTGTTCTGAGAAATAGTATTGCCTCCATCAGATCCTGCATACATGACCTCACATCTGAGCTCATTATTTCCAGGCTAGAGAACGGCCTCTCTACACTAACTTGGGGGCAAAGTAGTGACCACAGAGGCAACATCTCTAACAATGTCAGGGTATAAAGGAATTGCCTCAACCACAGTCAGTGTTAATAAATGGTTGATCTTCTACTTCTTTGAAAGTAGGTGAAACATTTTGTTGAAATCTGTTTGCCCTCGGAGCAGGATCTTCTCCCCTGGGGCAGCGTTTTGCCTGCTCCATGTCATCAATTACACTCCTCATGTGATTAGGCTGAAGATACGGGAGCAGTCGCACTGGCCGCACTGAATTCCTCTTGCTCTTTGCATTGATCTAACTGGACCAACTTATTACATATTTTGGGAGTTGGAGTCGGTCCCTTTTATGACGACTCCTGCAAAATGGGCACCGACTCCACGACTCTGACTCCACAGCCCTGCGTCGTCCATACAATTGTATTATATCAGAAGATGCCGAGAAAACTAGAAGCGCCGGCGTATTATGCAATATGCGCCGGCGCCAGAAGACGATCGCAAAAAAGACGAGTTGTGGAGACGACAGCTCGTCTTTTGTATTCTAGTCTATGGGGCTGTAGGAACGATCAGATTTTCGTCGCTTTTAAAATCCTAAAAGCGCCAAAAATACGATGGTAAAGTTATGCAGTGGAGATACACAGCCCTTCCCCAGCTATGGGTAGGAAGCAAGTCTTCGAAACACGTCAGCATTAGCTTGTTTGCTGAAACCAAAGTCTAGTCTTGCGTTGTAGTCGGCTTTGTGGACCCGGATATGTTTGGATGGATTTAATAATATCATTAATTTTTTGACAACTAACATTCCTTAATTTGGAATAGAAGCCACTTCCTTGTGTGTAGGTTCCTGCTCCAGGCTCTGCTCATTGTGTGCACGATCATAGTGGGAGAGGGCAGCAGGCAACAGCTGGCCGGTTAGCTCAGTTGGTTAGAGCGTGGTGCTAATAACGCCAAGGTCGCGGGTTCGATCCCCGTACGGGCCAGGGAAATTTTTTTGCATTTTTTATTACTTTTCCTGTTTTTATAATTATTCGCATGACTATTATTATTTCAATGAATATTTGTATTATTATTAGCAATATTAACAATATTTGACTACACAGAGGTTTAACCACTTCCTGACTGGGCACATTCTTCCTTTTCCTCACTACACTTTTTCTCGCACTCATCTATTCTATACATTTTTTTTGCATGACTATTATTATTTCAATGAATATTTGTATTATTATTAGCAATATTAACAATATTTGACTACACAGAGGTTTAACCACTTCCTGACTGGGCACGTTCTTCCTTTTCCTCACTACACTTTTTCTCGCACTCATCTATTCTATACATTTTTTTGGCCTTTTTTCCGTGATAAATTAGTTTTTTTTTGTGTGTGTGTATGTTTGTGTGTCATTTTTACATTACTTTTTTGTAACCCCTTACTGGCACATGACGTACCCATACATCCAGGTGCCGATAAACTCTTATGCGGTGGGCTGATTCAGTTATCCCGCTACAAAAGAAACAGCTCTGTTCTCTGCCGATTAACCTTTTAGATGCCGCTGCGTTAAAAGGGGTGAGAAATGGCTCCATTTCTAACGACGATCGGCACCCCCACAGTGAATTGCTGCAATTCTAGCACTTACTGCACAGGCAGGAGGTAAAAGAACCGCTATCTTGGTTTACCCATTTTCATTGTTTATACACTGCAGAAGGGTGTACTGACGATCACGCCCCCTAGTGGTCAAGTAACCTAGGGGGACAAAATGTTACTTAAAAAAAGTTTTAAAAGTATAACAATTAAATAATAAATATTAGTCCATATCCCCCTCCTTTTTTCCATCTTACAAATAAAAGTATAAAAAAATTAAAAGTAAAAGTTCGATCTATTAACCCCTTAAGGACCTTGTTTTTTTTTTTGTTTGTTTTTTTGTCATGTTCATTTTTCTCCTCCTCGCCTTCCCAGAGCCATAACTCTTTTATTTCTTCACCTCCCTAGACACATAAGGGTTTTTATTTTGCGGGACAAGATGTCATTTCTACTGGTGTTATTCACTGTACTATAGAATATACTAGGAAACCGCCAAAAAATTCTATGTGGGTAAAAATGGGAAAAAAAACCTTATTTGCGACATGTTTGCAGGTTTCTTTTTTAAGGCGTTCACTTTTCATTATATTTAACCCCTTCAGGACCCGGGTTTTTTTTTTTGTGACACGTTCGTTTTTCCCTCCTCGCCTTCTGAAAGCCATAACTTTTTTATTTTTCCACCTACATAGACACATGAGGGCTTTTATTTTGCGGGACAAGATGTACTTTCTAATGGTGTTATTCACTGTACTATAGAATATAATGGGAAACCGTAAAAAAATTCCAAGTGGAACAAATTGTGAAAAAAAACATATTTTCGCCAGGTTTGCGGGGGTTTTGCTTTTACGGCGTTCAATCTTCCATCAATACAATGTGTTCTCTGTATTCTACAGGTTGATACGCATCCCGCAATACTAAACATGTAGGGTTTCCGTTATGTTTTGGTACCGTAAAAAAATTCCAAACTTTTTCTACTTTTGAAATTTGCACTGCGGCGCCAGTTTGTGCGACCAATAACTTTTTTGTACTAACACCTACGGACGTCAGTGTGGCGGCATTTTTTGCGGGCTGAAGTGTACTTTTTATCGCTAGCAGTTTGGAATGCATGCGACTTTTTTGATCACTTTTATTCCATTTTTTAAGTGACGTAAAATGACCAAAAAACGCAATTTTGGCGTTTGGAATTATTTTTCTTCTACGGTGTTCAGCGTACGGGATAAATGATGTTTTATGTTTTTATAGATCGGACGTGGCGATACCAAATATGTGCAACTTTTTTATTATTTTATTGTTTTTATTAGTAAAATGGGGAAATTTGAACTTTTAATACTTTTTTTGTACTGTAAAACTTTTTTTTTTTTTTTTACTTTAACATTGAGGCCCCCTATGGTGCTTGACCACTAGGTGGCGCGATTGTCAATACAGTCTAATGTATTGCATAGGCAATGCATTAGACTGTACCACGATGCCGTTTTCCCCACTTCCTGTCTGCGGACGGAAGTGGGGCAAACCAGGACATGGAAGTGACAGGGGCCTTCCCAAGGCTCCCTGCTGCCATGTCCGGGGTTAAAATATAACATAATTTATCCCGAATCTGAACACCATAGAAGAAAAAAAAAATTCTAACAACAAAACTGCGTTTTTTCTGGCCAATTCACGCCCCCCTGAAAACTGGACTAAAAAATGATCTAAAAGTCACATCTATTCCATAATGGCACCAACAAAAACTGCGCTTCAGCCTGCAAAAAAGGCCTCTTCATTCCTTCCTTGCCTTCCAAAAACTGTCACTTTTTCATTTTTTCCGTCTCCATATCTTGTTTTTTTTTAATGCTACCATTGACTGCACCGTATAATGCACTGGGGAACACAAAAATCCTTTGTTGGGGTGAAACTTCGTTTTCACAGTGTTCACTCTTCGGTATAAATGACATGTTCTCTGTGTTCTGCAGGCCGGTACGATTCCAGTGTTACCAAAATTGTGGAGTTTTCATGTTTTAGTACTTTAACCCCTTCCGGTCAAAATAATATGTGTGCAGTACTATAAGGAGAGTGTATGGTGGCATTATGTGGGCAGTACAATAAGGAGAGTGTATTGTGGTATTATCTGGGCAGTCATATAAGGGGAATGTATGGTATATTATGTGGGCAGTACTATAAGGGGAGTGTATGGTAGTACTATGTGGGCACTGCAGTAATATAAGGAGAGTGTATTGTGGTAGTATGTGGGCAGTATAATAAGGAGAAGGTATGGTGGTAGTATGTGTGCAGCACTATAAGGGGAGTGTATGTTGGTATTATGTGGGAAGTATTATAAGGGGAGTGTATGGTGCTATTATGTGGGCAGTACTATACGGGGAGTGTATCGTGGTATGTCGACAGTACTATAAGGGGAGTGTATGGTGATATTAAGTGGACCGCACTATATGGAGAGTGTATGGTGGTATTATGTGGGCAGCACTATAAGGGGATTTGGTGGTAGTATGTGTGCAGTACAATAAGGGGAGTGTATGGTGGTATTATGTGGGCAGTACTATAAGGGGAGTGTATGGTGATGTTATGTGGGCAGTACTATAGGGAGAGTGTATGGTGGTATTATGTGGGCACTACTATAAGGAGAGTGTATGGTGGTATTAAGTGTGCAGTACTTTAAGGAGAGTGTATGGTGGTATTAAGTGTGCAGTACTATAAGGAGAGTGTATGGTGGTATTATGTGGGCAGTACTATAAGGAGAGTGTATTGTGGTATTATCTGGGCAATAATATAAGGGAAGTTTATGGTGGTATTATGTAGGCAGTATTATAAGGGGAGTGTTTGGTGGTATCATGTGTGCAGTACTATAAGGGGAGTGTATGGTGGTAGTATGTGGGCAGTACTATAAGGAGAGTGTATGGGGGTATTATGTGGGCAGTACTATAAGGGAAGTGTATGGTGGTATTATGTGGGCAGTACTATAAGGGGAATGTATGGTGGTATTATGTGGGCAGTACTATAAGGGGAGTGTATGGTGGTATTGTGTGAGCATTACCATAAGGGAAGTGTATGGTGGTATTATGTTGGCAGTACTATAAGGGGAGTGTATGGTGGTATTATGTGAGAAGTACCATAAGGGAAGTGTATGGTGGTATTATGTGGGCAGTACTATAAGGGGAGTGTATGGTGGTATTATGTGAGCAGTACCATAAGGGAACTGTATGGTGGTATTATGTAGGCAGTTCTATAAGGGGAGTGTATGGTGGTATTATGTGAGCAGTACTGTCAAGATGATTAAATCAGGTGTGGAAATTCTCTTAGTTCCACTCCTTATCCAATTAAATACCTCCTCCGAATTATATTATTATTATTGCTGCCGGCAGCCGGAGCTCGAGAACTATGATCCATACGCTTGGCTGGGACATGAAATCTGAAGTTTAATCGCCGTAAATTACACTCCAATAGAACTTTTTAATCACATGACTATTTTATCACTACATGATTGGTTAATTGGTGGTTGCTAAGAGACAAGTTATAATTTGCATGTACGTATGAAGCATTAGCTGATATGAAACATTCCCAAACGCTCTGTATCATCTGGGGGGGAGGAGGAAGGCCTTGACTTTCTTGGTTCTAGCAGACAATGCATCTGTCTCAAGGAAAGCTGTGTGAGAGATATCTGATACTTCGATAAGGATGTATAGCAGTAAAAGCAGTTTAACAAACTATCTGATGAGCTTAACAAGAATATAATGATGAAACAGACTTTTGATGTTTTTTTCCTTAAATTACCAACTTGACAGTACCATAAGGGAAGTGTATGGTGGTAGTATGTGGGGATGGTATGATGATAAAATATGGGTAGTGTTTAGTGATATTATGTGGGCAGTGAACCAAGGCATAATGTAGACAGTATAATGGTACAATATTATTATTATTATTGTTTATTTTGGAGCGCCCTTGATTCCAGGGCGCTGTACATTTCAGGTGGGTACATAAATAACATTGGTCAAACAATTACAAAGTGACAATAAGTGACTAACAACTGGTACAGAGGGAAAGAGGTTCCTGCCCGCGAGGTATGGGTAGTATATATTGGTATTATGTGGATAGTGTATGGTGGTAGTATATGGTTAGCACATCTATTTATATATATTAAAACCTTAGTGTGTCCTGGGTCAATTTTCAATAGAAATGCTGCCAACATGTGATTGCATCACCAGAAGACACAGTAAAGGAATGAAAGGTGCTATCCAGCTTACATTTGTCTTTAGCATAGTTGGGCCCAATAAAATAAATCATACCTCTTCCCGCACATGTCATGACATGTCACGTGACCGCTACATCCAATCAGCAGCCGCAGCAGTGACCGTCCCGGCCTCAAGTAGAAGAAAGGAAACGGAAGACCGGCGGCCGCTGAGGGCGGTGTGATGCTGGAGCCAAGGTGAGCACAGTCTAAGTGTATGTTCACACGGCTGATTTTGCCGCACATTTCGCAACAGCACCAAAAACGACTACAAAACGCCTCCAGTTCATTTCCATTTTCATGCAAAACTGCGTCGTCGTTCGTAAGATGCATTTTTTTTTTTACTTGCTTACTTTCAGCACTGAAAAATAAGTGACGTCAATCCTTGAGGCATGTTCAACGAGTACAATGCCCATAGGAAATAATGGAGAGACTCAAAACAGCCTCCAAAATGCTTCACACAAAGTGTCACATGTTTTTGACGCGGATCCGCACCCAAAAACCTCCCTGATACAAAATTTGAATGTCAGAATAAAAACTACTTTAAAACTGGGTTTAAATACTTATAAAAAAAAAAAGCGTGTCTCAAAAACCTCATCAAAGATTTATCTGAGAACTGCAAAATATGAGGCGGTTTTTAGATAAGCAATTGAAGCTGATTTGGACACTGAAAAATAAGTGTCTGAATCAGCTGTGTGAACAGACCCTTACAGCATACCTGCCAGTTTTTGAAAGTGGCCTTCATGACGATTTAGAATGGAGAATTAGCACAACCTCGCCCTCTTTATAGCACGCCACACCCCAATGACAAAAGGCCACTCCTACTACCGCGAACTGTGTAACTACTGTGGAAGAAAACTAATTGAGGGGTTTGGAGTCATTCAGCTTTCCTGGATGTTGGAGAGCCTATTCAGCATCCAGGAGAGCTGGGAAATGCTGCCAAACTGTGCCTGAACCTAAACCATTATACTATAATCAATATTTCCACCATACAGTGACCATATAGTGGTAGACACCAGTGTACACAGGCTCTGCAGACTGTATATTACCTCCATACAGTGACCATATAGTGGTAGACACCAGTGTACACAGGCTCTACAGACTGTATATTACCTCCATACAGTGACCATATAGTGGTAGACAACAGTGTACACAGGCTCTGCAGACTGTATATTACCTCCATACAGTGACCATATAGTGGTAGATATCAGTATACATAGGCTATGTAGACTGTGTATTAACTCCATACAGTGACCATATAGTGGTAGACACCAGTGTACACAGGCTCTGCTGACTGTGTATTACCTCCATACAGTGACCATATAGTGGTAGACACCAGTGTACACAGGCTCTGCAAGCTGTATATTATCTCCCTACAGTGACCATATAGTGGTAGTTACCAGTGTACACAGGCTCTTCAGACTGTATATTACTGCCATACAGTGGCCATATAGTAGTAGAAACCAGTGTATACAATATCTGCAGACTGTATATTACCTCCATACAGTGATCATATAGTGGTAGACACCAGTGTACACAGACTCTGCAGACTGGATATTACTTCCATACAGTGACCATATAGTGGTATATACCAGTGTACACAGGCTCTGCAGACTGTATATTACCTCCATACAGTGATCATATAGTGGTAGTTACCAGTGTACACAGGCTCTGCAGACTGTATATTACCTCCATACAGTGACCATATAGTGGTAGACACCAGTGTACACAGGCTCTGCAGACTGTATATTACCTCATACAGTGACCATATAGTGGTAGTTACCAGTGTACACAGGCTCAGCAGACTGTATATTACTGCCATACAGTGACCATATAGTAGTAGAAACCAGTGGATACAATATCTGCAGACTGTATATTACCTCCATACAGTGACCATATATTGGTACCAGTGTACACAGGCTCTGCAGACATATACGTGATTACAGTACAATTACATCCAGGAACACACATGAGACGTCTTGTCTGACTGGAATTGTTCTCTTTCTGTTTTCTGCATCCTGTTCAGACCGCCATGATGGATTCTTCTGGCCACAACTAATCATTACAGAGGGCTATGGGGTGATATGTGGAAGAGAGGGGGCTATAGATAGGTCATGAAGGGACAGGTGGGGGTGAAGGATGGGGGATGCATTTTCTGTTGGCACTAGGATGCATAGCACAATGGTGGGGAGGTGCGGGAGAGAGGAGTACAGAGCACAGCTTACAAACACAATCTCCTGAGGGTGGCAGAGGACTATCCCCCTGGATAATGTGCTGTAGCTGTGGTCAATAACCCCCAAAATCATATTGTGCAGCATATTGTGCGAGCTCGGGGAGGACAGAAACCTCCCGTGGAGCAGAAGGGTACCCTATAGCCCTAGAAGATCAGGCAGAACCATAATCTATAGCTTTAGAATATCAGCCAGAACCATAATCTTCAGGGGGTGCAGGGATTGGAATTTAGTACCGTCATTTTTTTTGTAGTGTTTTTATTTTTATACAGGTTTTCCTTTGGACTATGTCAGACTAATTGGACTATGTCGGACCAGTGTTGAATACATTTTGTTAATAAAATAGTCAATGAGGGATGGTGTCGGGGAGCGTTTATTTATTTTAGTTTTTTTTTGCATGTAATGTTTTTTTCCATTTAATTCTAGTCTTGGTAATGGAGGTATCTGACAGATGCCTCTCCATTACTATCTCTAGGCCTTAGTGTCAGCTAGCGGTGTTTTTTTTCACCCCAAGGCTGTCACTAACCCCATGTCACTATTACCCCTAGTATCCAACACACCAGCAGTACTGGGAAGAGCCAGTTTGCCATCAGAAGCGTACCCTCTAATGTGATGATCCGCTTCTGGGGCGGTTACATCCTGATAGTTTTAACTTGCATCTGTCAGTTTTACCTTGGCTGGTTATGAAAAATCGGTTGGAACCCACATCTTTTATTTAAAAAATCATTTATTTATTGAGGATCCAAAAATTTGCAACTACTATAATCATTACAGTGGATGTCTATGTTTAGATTCTCTATAAATAAAAAATTTTTGGGAAAAAAATGACGTGAGGTCCCCCCCATCCTTCATAGCCACCCAAGGTAAAATTGACATCTACAGCCTGATACTGTCAGAATGGGAAGGTCCATGGATACTGGTTCCTTCCCATTCTAAAAATACCAGCCCACAGCTGCCCCACATGTGGACCATCACATTAGAGGGTCCACTTCTGATGGTAACCCAGCTCTTCCCAGTACCCCTGGTGCATTGAGTACTGAGGTAATAGTGATACAAGCCCAAGCGATAGTAATAGAGGCATCTGTCAGATGCTGCTTTACCAACACTGAAATTAAACAGAAAAAAAACACTGCTACAACACAAAAAACACTTTATTTAAATAAGCACTCCCCAACACCAACCCTCTTTAACCATTTTATAAAAAAAAAAAGGTCCAAGGTTGATTCAACATAGTCCACCAAATCTGAAGTAGCCAAAAGGGAAACCTATAAAAAAACAGAAACATTACACACATGCGCATACATAGGCTGGATAGCCTAACCAGCATGCAGGAAAGCTGTGTGGAGGATAGTCGTCACCCAGCTTTCCTGGACACTGGATAGTTTATCCCGCAGGCAGGAAAGTTGGGTGATTTCCAAACCACCACTGGTGGCATCCAGTTTTCCTCTCATAGGTGTAACGGTCAGTGGTAGTGGATCATCTGGACCACCACAAGCGATGGTGTAAGCCACGCCAGGGAGCGGAATCTAAGTAGGTCTGGTTTTCACCAGAGCCCGCCGCAAAGTGGGACTGACCAGGTCGCTATTCCTGACGTGACTTACTTGTGGTGGCGGCAGGGGTGTGGCGTGGTACAGAATCGAGAAGCAGGCTCGTAGTCGGGGACAGGCGGTAAGGTCAGGACAGGCGGCAAAGGTTTGTGATCGAGGGACGGAGGCAGAAGGTATGGTACACAGAATAACGCTAGCCACTTATGGAACGCTTCCTCTCAAGATACAGGGCACTATCGATTCAGCAAGGTTACTGGGACGGGGCAGGACTTACATAGGGTCAGCGCCCGATGGAACCAATTAACGGCGCAACTGTCCTTTTAAATTTGGCCGTAGGGGGCGAACGCGCGCCCCGCCCAGCCACAGGAGCGCGCGCCCGGCCCGGAACAGGAGTGCGGTGAGGTAAGTGCCATCTAGAGCTGTGAGCTGCGGGCTGCGGGGACGGAGCTGCGGCATTGTCAGCAGCAGGGGTGCGGGTGTGCCCGCGGCCATACATGGGGACACCCGTAACAGTACCCCCCTCCCTTGGCCTCCCCCTCCTCAGGGGTCGTAAAAACCTAGTCAAAAGACCCCGGTCCAGGATGTTCTCCTCCGGCTCCCAAGACCTCTCCTCTGGCCCAAACCCCTTCCAATCGACTAAGAAAAATCATCTCCCCCTAGCCAACTTCATGGCCAAAATTTCCTTGACGGTAAAAACATTGGTTGAGTCAGCTACGGGAGACGGGGGAACCACCGACCGAGAAAACCGGTTATGGATGACCGGTTTCAGCAGGGAGACGTGGAAGGAGTTTGGGATGTGCATAGTTGGAAGGAGCTGGAGTTTGTAGGTCACCGGATTGATGCACCTCAGGACTTCAAAGGGACCTAAAAAACAGGGGCTCAGCTTGTAGCTAGGGATTTTAAAACGGACATACCTGGCAGACAGCCATACTCTATCTCCCGGAACAAAGGATGGAGGGGGTCTTCTCGTCTTGTCTGCCTGAACCCTCATACGGGCCGAGGCCTGTGCAGAGATTGGTGCGTCTCCCTCCAAAAGGACATTGGAGGAGGCAGAGGGCAGCGGAAGAGGTGGGCGGGGATGCCGACCGAAGACGATGAAGAAGGGGGATTCCCCAGCGGAATCAGAGTCCAGGGAATTATACAAAAACTCCGCCCAAGGCAACAGTATGGACCAATCGTCTTGTCTAGCAAATGTGAAGTGGCAGAGATAGGTACCCAAGACTTTATTCACCCTCTCCCCTTGCCCATTGGATTGTGGGTGGTATGCGGAAGAGAAGTCCAGTTCCACTTGTAGTAGCGAACAAAGGCCTCGCCAAAATCTCGAGACGAATTTAACTCCCCGGTCCGAAACTATATGTAAGGGAAGTCCATGCAGTCGGAAGATATATTTAAAAAAGAGATTGGCGAGCCGAGGCGCAGAAGGAAGGCCAGGCAAGGGAACGAAGTGTGCCATTTTGGAAAAGAGGTCAGTGACCACCCAGATAACCGTATTTCTCTCAGAGGACGGTAGGTCGGTTATGACGTACATAGCAATATGGCACCAAGGACTGCTAGGTACTGGCAGAGGTTGGAGTAGTCCTGCAGGTTTGAGTCGAGGTGACAGGTGGTACAGGCCTCCACGAACTCCTTCACATCATTGGTGAGACCAGGCCACCAGTAGAACCGAGAAATCAAGGAACAAGACCTCCGTACCCCAGGATGTCCAGCTATGCGAGAGCAATGACCCCATTTCAGCACCCTTTAACCGGAGCGCAGGGCGCACATATGTCTTACCCAGGGGTATCTGTTGGAGGTTAATGGTAGCCACGGATACCAGACGTTCTGGAGGTATGATATGCCATGGAGCGACATCTACTTCCCCGCTAACATCGGAGGCACGGAAAAGGGCGACTGCCTTGACGTTCTTTTCTGCCGGTCGGAAATGGATAACGTAGTTGAACCGGGTGAAGAACAGAGACCACCTCGCTTGGCGAGAGTTCAGACGTTGCGCTGTCTGAAGGTAGAGGAGATTTTTGTGGTCAGTGAAGATATTCACGGGAAAATGAGAACCCTCCAGGACGTGGTGCCATTTTTCCAGAGCGAGCTTAAGTGCCAAAAGTTCTCAATCCCCGATGGTACAGTTTCTTTCCGCTGGTGAAAAAGTCCTAGAAAAGAACCCACAGGTCCGAGTATTGCCCTTGGGCCCCTTTTGGGTGAGGATCGCTCCAGCCCCATGGAAGAGGCGTCGACTTCTAAAAAAGAAGGGTTTCTCAGTATCAGGCCGGCAATGTATGAGGTCTCCTCTATTTGTGAAAAAGACATTCTTAGTGTCAGACAGTTTTCATAAATGAGGCCCTCTATATTTCATTATGATTTTGTGCAAATAGCAGCAACACTACAGAAAGTCCACCATCCTTGCCTACACTGTAGCTGTAATTGGCCCTGTCAGGACCTTATGATGTAACCACATATCCTACAGATATAATTACACTGCACTTCACAACACCACAAAGGAGGAAGAGGAGCCGTGTATGTAGTAACGGGGATGGATGGGGTCTGTGAGGACAGGAGCATGGAGGTCAGTAAGGGGGACACACCAGCAGTTTTTGGACAACGCTGCGCTACCCAAATACAAAGGCAAACAACGTATAAGCAAGATAAAAATGCAGCACTCCCAAATTAGAGAAAATCTGAAAATTTGTCTTTCTGATGCGTCTTTTGGATCCGTTCAAAGAATTGATATGTCAATTCCTGATCAAGTTGATGAACTATAGGGTGCAATCCTGCTGCAGCAAAAATGCATTCAAACACGCAGCTGCCTGTTGGATGTATTTTGGATGTGTTTTCCGTAGCGCTTTTGAAGGCAATTTTTTCTGATAGAAAATGGATCCAAAAATGGACCCAACACGCCGTGTGGACATACCCGAAGTCTCCTGCTTCCCAATGCAGGTGGTCAAGTGACCACAGGTGCTTAGTGTCACGAGTGGTCCCGCAGTCCCTCGCCCGGGCTGCGGGCGCACTCGTGCTGCCGCC
This sequence comes from Phyllomedusa bahiana, assembly GCA_025379985.1. Taxonomy (NCBI): domain Eukaryota; kingdom Metazoa; phylum Chordata; class Amphibia; order Anura; family Hylidae; genus Phyllomedusa; species Phyllomedusa bahiana. The sequence continues at coordinate 15,728 of JAODAL010042177.1, read as the reverse complement.
CGTCGGGTCCCGGCGGCGACTGCCGGTTCCACGGGTCGGGTCCCGGCTCCCTCCTTACCTGACTGCGCTTCCGCGTCCTCCCGTCCTCCTGGCCGGCCGGTATGCGCATGCCCGCGCCTTAAGCGCGCGCGCGCCGACTCTCGGGGATTTAAAGGGCCAGTACGCCCATTATTGGTAAAGGCTGGCAGGTGACCCTATTTAACCTCCTTCCTTCCGGGTCACCTTTGCCGGATCTTTAGTGCCGTACTGCCTTTAGAGAAAGCATCTTCTGCCTCGTAGCCTGTCTTCCGTGTACCGAACCTTTACGCTCCTGTTTCTCGACCACGAACCTTTGCCGCCTGCCCTGACCTCTTGCCTGTCCCCGACTTCGCCTACATCTCACGATTTTGTACCATGCACTGCCTTGGCTGCCACCGCAAGCAAGTCACGCCAGTGGGGCGACCTGGTAGTTCTCCGCCGCAGCAAGTCCTTCCCGCTTTGCGGCGGGCTCTGGTGAAAACCGGGTTCTACTTAGATTCCGCTCCCTGGTACGGCTTACACCATCGCTTGCGGTGGTCCAGCGGTTCCACTACCAGCATCCGTTACACTTAGTTGTTGCAGGAGCTGAAGGGTCTCACTAGACCTATATCAACAGCGCAGTCAGTACAGGGGGTTGTATTCACCTTGTTACTGGGACTAATATATCAGCTACAGGAGAAATCTGAAAAACTCTCTTTTTTTTACCTTATGGAGGGAACAATGTAAAATAACATAATTAAAAAACCTATATATACATGTCTGTGACAGAAAATTTTTCTTATTTTAGTGCCGCTTTCGCTGTAAAGAAAAAATAAATCAGAGAAAACAGCCGTTTTTTTTTTTAATTTTTAATATTTTCTCTCAATTATTACGAAAATAATAATTTAAAAATTAGATAAACGTTAAGCCTAATGTATTACAGGAAAAAAGAAAACAACAGAAAAAAATAATCAGGAGCTAGTACTAAGGAAAAGGACAATATGCCTGGACAGGAAGTGGGGAAACGAGCGAGGAAGGAACTGATTAAAAATGTTTGGTAGCTGTTATTTTGTAGATAATACACATATGATTGCGAGTCTGTAAACCATGTTGTATTCTGCTGTCAATGTTCTTTCTGTGAGTGAGAAATGTAAATAAATATGGGGACAGAGACAGCTGTTGCTAATACTGGAAGGTCATAGATGTCAATCCCTTTGTAGACCAATGGCTAAAAATACAATTTAAGACATAATTATATATATTTACTACTGTGAGAGCGAAAGAGAGCAAACTGGCGACCAGCAGCTTATCGAAGAGACACGGGTGTGGGAGAAGGCCAAAACAAATATCTGCACTCGACCTTATGGCGCAACGGTAGCGCATTCAAATCACGTAGGGTTCAGTATCCTGGTTACTCATAAAGTCCCAAGCTTGCTGAAGCGGGTGCCCCCGCTCCTCGGCCCACAGGCCGCGGGCGCACCCGTGGCCGCCCCCCCGGGTGCCTGCTGGGGTCGGGTGCTGCCGCTGGCCGCGGGACGAGCCGGGGGTCCGCTCTTGTCAGGGACTCACCTGGCCTCGTTCCTGTCCAGTCCGCGTCCTCTTCCGGCCAAGGCGCGCGTGCCAGCCCCCTAGCGCGCGCGCGATCTTGTAAATTTAAAGTGCCAGCGTCCCGGTAATTGGTTAATTGCCGGGCGCTTCCCCTATTTAAGGATCCTGCCCGCAATCATTCCTTGCTGGATCTATGTTGCCCCGAGCCTTAGAGAAAGCGTTCCTAAAGTATATTCTCGCCTTACCATGTACCAGACCTCATGCTACGTTTCTCAACTCCGAACCTCTGCCGCCTGCCCTGACCTTCCTGCCTGTCCACGACCACGACCCTTTGCCGCCTGCCCTGACCTTACTTCCTGCCCACGACTACGATTCTTGGACTACGACTCTGTACCACGCTGCACCTCGGCCGCCATCGCAAGCAAGTCACGTCAGGGGTAACGACCTGGTAGCCTCACGCCGCAGCAAGTCCATTCCTCTTTGCGGCGGGCTCTGGTGAAAACCAGGGGCTAATTAGATTCCGTTCCCTGGCGTGGCTTAACTATCACCGCTTGGGGTGCTTCAGAGGATCCACTACCCAGCCGTTACACTTGCCTCTTCATGTATTACGCTCTATGCTTCGTGTCAGGTACCAGGAATACTTTCATCCCTCAATCAGACCCGAATTTCATAAGGCTCATCTCGGTTGCTGGATAAATGCTTTAAACCCTCATTTGTCAACATGCCAGGCAGTTTAATATGGAAAATAGAAAGATGCCCATCAGGTCCAGACTCCCATGTCCCTATTGAATTCCTTCAACAAATCAACCCTCACAAAATACTGTGATGGGGAGGCCTTACCACTTTTACGTTAAAAAGTTCTCATGTAGGACAGTGGCACGTTCCTTCTCTTAGACACTGTACATGCCCCCTTGTCCTCCATGCCAAACTAAATGTACCAGGAATATGGGCCAGATCTATGAAGTATCTATTTTTGCTCTTCTACATAGTATCTTGTGGGCACCATCACCTGAGAAATGGTTAAAGAAAAAGCAGTCACTGTCAGTGCATTCCATTTCCACTTCAACTGGATGTCTCAGTGAAATCTCAAAGTCTCCAACCCAGTTTGACTGAACATAAAAGAATGCTCCTGCAGAATTGTCATAGAGAGTAAGAGGCTAGCTCTCAAAGTCCAAGTTTTTAATAGAAATCCCTCCACCTTGAAGGCCACATGTCCTCTCCAACTCTTTTCTACAATTTTGCCAATGTGGGTTAAATTGGCTTCAATCAAAACTCATATATTTATAAGTCTTAATCGTCAGGCAGTCAGAGGCTTGTTACAGAGAAATGGGTGTTGGATAAAACCAAAGCAGTAGTCTTCCCTTGAACTCTTGGCGCAACGCGTCTGACTCCAGATCAGAAGGTTGCGTGTTCAAATCACGTCGGGGTCAGCTTTTCATTTTATGGTGATGCATGTCTAGAAATTTGGTCCAAAACCTGCTCATTTCAAACAGCCTACTCTCCATCCTTAAGAGAAAACCATCAACTCTAAAGGCCACATATCCTCGCTAACTCTTTTCTACAGATTTTCCAATTTAGATTAAATTAGCTTCAATCAAAACTCATATATTTGTTAGTCTCAATCAACAGCCAAGTGGCAGCTTGTTAAACAGACATGGGTGTGGGAAAGCGCCACAACAGTTGTAGTCATCAATTGACCTCGTGGCGCAACGGTAGCGCATCTGACTCCAGATCAGAAGGTTGCGTGTTCAAATCACGTCGGGGTCAATATCCTAGTGGTTCTTTATGTCACTAACTTGCTTCTTCATCTATTATGCTCTGGAATTCATTTCAGGTACCGGAAATGCTTTCCTTCCTCTATCAGGTCCGACGTACATCAGGTGCATCTCGGTTGCTGGTTAAATGGTTTAAACCCTCATTTGTCAAGATAACAGGCAGTTGTTTAATATGGAAAATAGAAAGACGTCCATCAGGTCCAGACTCCCATGCCCCTATTGAATTCCTTCAGCAAAGAAACCATTCCTTCTGGTCCACACTGTAGATGCCCCCTTGTCCTCCATGCAGAACTAAATGTACCACGAATATGGGCCTGATCTATGAAGTGTCTAATTTTGCTCTTCTTTATAGTGTCTAGTTGGCACCATCACCTGAGAAATGCTGAAGAAAATGCAATCATTTGCTACGTCAATGCTTTCCATTTCTACACTAACTGGACATCGAAGTGAAATCTCAAAGGTTCCAAGCGAGTTAGACTGAAACATAAGAATGCGTCTGTAAAATTGTCATAGAGAGTAAGAGGTTCACTCTCAAAGTCTTAGTTTTGACCAGATATCCCTCAACCCTTAAGCCACATGTCCTCTCCAACTCTTTGCTACAATTTGGCTTCAATCAAGATTCATATATTTGTTAGTCTTAATCATCAGGCAATCAGCAGCTTGTTAAAGAGACATTGGTGTTGGATAAAGCCAAAGCAGGTGTCATCACTTGACCTCGTGGCGCAACGGTAGCGCGTCTGACTCCAGATCAGAAGGTTGCGTGTTCAAATCACGTCGGGGTCAGCTTTTTCTTTTATGTTGGTATTTGTCTAGAAACATGGTCCAAAGCCAGCTCATCTCAAACAGCCTACTTTCCATCCTTAAGAGAAATCCATCAACCCTGAAGGCCACTTGTCCTTGCCAACTCTTTTCTACAGATTTGCCAATGTAGGTTACATAGTTTTTAAGGCCGAAAAAAGACAAGCCTGTTCAGCCACTTCAGCCTGTTGTGCTAAAGTTTTCATCCAGAGGAGGGCAAAAACCCCAATGAGGCAGGAGCTAATTGTCCTCATTTTACGGGAAAAATTCCATCCCGACTCCAATCTGGCAATCGGAATAATCCCTTGATCCGACCCTACTCCAGAATCCTAGTCATTATAACATGTTATATTATTACGCTCCAGAAATACATCCATACTCTTTTTGAACTCTGTTATTGAATTCACCACGACAATTTCCTCTGGCAGAGAGTTCCACAGTTTCACTGCTCTAACAGTAAAGGATCCCTTTCTATGTTTATGTAGAAACTTTCTTTCCTCAAGACGTAGAGGATGTCCCTTTGTTCTGGATACAGTCCTGGGTATAAATAAATCTTGTGAGAGATCTCTATATTGACCTTTAATATATTTAAACATATTTGTTATGTCCCCCCGAAGCCGTCTTTTCTGTAAAATAAATAACCCTAATCTTGCTGGGTATTGCAGTCCACTCAGTCCTTCTATTGTACCCCTGTGGTACCCCACTAGTAACAGGGATCCAGTCTGAGTACATACCGTTAATTATCACCCTTTGTTTTCTGTCACTGAGCCAGTTGCTTACCCACTTGCACATATCTTCCCCCAGTCCAAGCATTCTCATTTTACTTACCAACCTTTTATGTGGCACAGTATCAAATGCTTTAGAGAAATCTAGATATATGACATCCAATGCTTCACCCCGATCCAGTCTAGAACTAACTTCCTCATAGAAGCTGATGAGTTTAATTTGACAAGACCGATCCTTCATAAACCCATACTGGAACGGCATTATACTTTTTTTTTCAGTGAGATACTCCAGGATAGCATCTCTTAGAAAACCCTCAAACATTTTACCCACAACAGAGGTTAAACTTACCGGCCTCAATCAACAGAGGTTAAGATGGCTTCAATCAAAACACATATATGTGTTAGTCTTAATAATCAGGCAATTAGCAGCTTGTTAAAGAGCCATGGGTGTGGTATAAAGTCATAACACTTCTTGTCAATTGACCTCGTGGCGCAACGGTAGCGCGTCTGACTCCAGATCAGAAGGTTGTGTGTTCAAATCACGTCGGGGTCAGCTCTTCTTTTTATGGTGGTATGTGGCTAGAAACATGGTCCTTAACCTGCTGATTTCAAACATTCTACTGTCTTACCTTAAGAAGATGATTTGCATTCCTGTCCATATGTTAGATTCCCAACTTTCATTTAGGCAGCAAACTCGGCAAAGTGTTTTCTTTTAAGGATGAAGAAAGGGAACAAATGACAGTTTTAGCTAATATTTTACATTTCCCACGAATATTAAAAGTCTGCTTGTTTTGTCTTCAGAAGAAATCCAACCCTTTGCGGTTTACCACATGTGATTTGAAACCAACCTCGTGACACAAGGGTAGCGCGTCAGACTACAGTTCAGAAAGTTGCGTGTTCAAATCACATCGGGGCCAAAAGACTGGCTGTTCTTTATGTCACTAACTTCTTTTTTCATGTATTACATTCTAGGCTTCATTTCCGGTACCAGGAAGGCTTTCCTCCCTCTATCAGGTCCTACTTTCATCAGTTGCATCTCAAATGCTAAATAAATGGTTTAAACCCTCATTTGTCAAGATAAAAGGCAGTTGTTTAACATGGAAAATAGAATGACATCCATCATGTCCATACTCCCATGCCCCTATTGAATTTCTTCAACTGATAAACTCTCACAAAATTCTGTGTTGGGGAGAAAGTGGATCACCACTTTTATGTTAATGAGTCCTCATCTAGTTTGGTGAAACCATCCTTCTCTTAGACACTTTAGATGCTCCCTTGTCCTCCATGAAGAACGAAATATACCAAGAATATGGGCCAGATCTATGAAGTATCTATTTTTGCTCTTCTACATAGTATCTTGTGGGCACCATCACCTGAGAAATGGTTAAAGAAAAAGCAGTCACTGTCAGTGCATTCCATTTCCACTTCAACTGGATGTCTCAGTGAAATCTCAAAGTCTCCAACCCAGTTTGACTGAACATAAAAGAATGCTCCTGCAGAATTGTCATAGAGAGTAAGAGGCTAACTCTCAAAGTCCTAGTTTTTAATAGAAATCCCTCCACCTTGAAGGCCACATGTCCTCTCCAACTCTTTTCTACAATTTTGCCAATGTGGGTTAAATTGGCTTCAATCAAAACTCATATATTTATTAGTCTTAATCGTCAGGCAATCAGAGGCTTGTTAAAGAGAAATGGGTGTTGGATAAAGTCAAAGCAGTAGTATTCACTTGACCTCGTGGCGCAACGGTAGCGCGTCTGACTCCAGATCAGAAGGTTGCGTGTTCAAATCACGTCGGGGTCAGCTTTTCATTTTATGGTGATGCATGTCTAGAAATTTGGTCCAAAACCTGCTCATTTCAAACAGCCTACTCTCCATCCTTAAGAGAAAACCATCAACTCTAAAGGCCACATATCCTCGCTAACTCTTTTCTACAGATTTTCCAATTTAGATTAAATTAGCTTCAATCAAAACTCATATATTTGTTAGTCTCAATCAACAGCCAAGTGGCAGCTTGTTAAACAGACATGGGTGTGGGAAAGCGCCACAACAGTTGTAGTCATCAATTGACCTCGTGGCGCAACGGTAGCGCATCTGACTCCAGATCAGAAGGTTGCGTGTTCAAATCACGTCGGGGTCAATATCCTAGTGGTTCTTTATGTCACTAACTTGCTTCTTCATCTATTATGCTCTGGAATTCATTTCAGGTACCGGAAATGCTTTCCTTCCTCTATCAGGTCCGACGTACATCAGGTGCATCTCGGTTGCTGGTTAAATGGTTTAAACCCTCATTTGTCAAGATAACAGGCAGTTGTTTAATATGGAAAATAGAAAGACGTCCATCAGGTCCAGACTCCCATGCCCCTATTGAATTCCTTCAGCAAAGAAACCATTCCTTCTGGTCCACACTGTAGATGCCCCCTTGTCCTCCATGCAGAACTAAATGTACCACGAATATGGGCCTGATCTATGAAGTGTCTAATTTTGCTCTTCTTTATAGTGTCTAGTTGGCACCATCACCTGAGAAATGCTGAAGAAAATGCAATCATTTGCTACGTCAATGCTTTCCATTTCTACACTAACTGGACATCGAAGTGAAATCTCAAAGGTTCCAAGCGAGTTAGACTGAAACATAAGAATGCGTCTGTAAAATTGTCATAGAGAGTAAGAGGTTCACTCTCAAAGTCTTAGTTTTGACCAGATATCCCTCAACCCTTAAGCCAAATGTCCTCTCCAACTCTTTGCTACAATTTGGCTTCAATCAAGATTCATATATTTGTTAGTCTTAATCATCAGGCAATCAGCAGCTTGTAAAGAGACATTGGTGTTGGATAAAGCCAATCAGTGTCATTACTTATCGTGGCGCAACGGTAGCGCGTCTGACTCCTGATCAGAAGGTTGAGTGTTCAAATCACTCGGGTTCAGCTTTTCTTTATGTTGTATTTGTCTAGAAACATGGTCAAAGCCAGCTCATCTCAAACAGCCTATTCCATCCTTAAGAGAAATCCATCTAACCTGAAGGCCACTTTTTTTGCCAAATTTTTTTTCCAGATTTCCCAAGTAGGTTACTGTTTTTAAGGCCCGAAAAAAGACAACCCCCCATCCAGTTCCCCTTTTGTGCTAAAGTTTTCATCAGAGGGGGGCAAAAAACCCCAAATGGAAAAAGAGTAATTGTCCTATTTTGGGGAAAAATTTCCCTCCGACTCTTTCTGCAAGGGAAAAACCCCTTGCCGCCCCCTACTCCAGAATCCTAACAAAAAAAATTTTATATTTTTACGCTCCAGAAATACCCATATCTTTTTAAATCTTTATGAATTCCCACACAATTTCTTGGAGAGATTCCCGTTTCATGCTCTAAAGAAAGGTCCTTTCTTTTTTATGTAGAAATTACTTTCCTAAGACGTGGGATCCCCCTTTTTTTTTGGATACAGCCCGGGGTTAAATAAATCTTGTGGGTCTTATATTGACCTTTAATTATTTAAAATTTTTTGTTACCCCCCACGAAGCCGTTTTTTTGTAAAAAAAATAACCCTAATTTTGCTAATTTTTTTGGGTATTGCAGCCCATCACCCTTTTATTGTACCCGGGGGTCCCAATAACAGGATCGTCAGTAATATGTTAATTATCACCCTTTTTTTCTTCATGGCCAGTTCTTCCCCATTGCCAATCTTCCCCCGGTCCAAGCTTTTTCCATTTTACTTACCAACCTTTTATGTGGCACAGTACAAATTTTTTGGGGAAACTAATATATGACATCCAACTTACCCTGACCAGTCTGAAACTAATTTCCCTCATAGAGCTGATGAGTTTGTTTGACAACCAAATCTTCATAACCCCTTTGGGGAACGGCTTTATTGTTTATTTTAGTGAGTACCCCAGGATGCATCTTTAAAACCCCTCAAAAATTTTCCACAACAGAGGTTTAAAAACTTCCTGGGCCTCAATAACAAGGTTAAGAGGGCTTCAATAAAAACACATATATTTTTGTTTTTAAAAATCAGGCAATTACAGCTTGTTCAAAAACCCCATGGGTTTTGGAAAAAAGTCACAACACTCTTGAAATTTGACCCGTGGCAACGGTTGGTTTGTTGCCCCAGATCAGGGGGTTTGGGGTTTTCAAAAACTCGGAAGCTCTTTTTTTTTATGGGGGTATGTGGTAGAAACAGGGGCCTTTAAACCCGCTGATTTCAAACATTCTACGTTTTACTTAAAAAGATATTTGCATTCTGCCCATATGTTGATTCCAACTTTCTTTTAGCAGCAAACTCGGCAAAGTTTTTTTCTTTAAGGATGAAAAAAGGGAACAAATACAGTTTTTAGCTAAATATTACATTTCCCCGAATATTAAAAGTTGTTGTTTTGTCTTCAAAAAAAATTCAACCCTTCGTGACAAAAGGGGAAAGCGGTCGACTACGTTCAGAAATTTTGGGGGTTTAAAATCATGGGGCCCAAAAAAGACGGTGTTCTTTATGCACTAATCCCTTTTTCATGTATTCTTTCTGGGCTTATTTCCCGGGGTACCGGGGGTTTTTCCTCCCTCATATCCATTTCATCATTGCTTTAAAATTCTAAAAAAATGGTTTTAAACCCTATTTGTCAAAAAAAAAGGCAGTTGTTTAACAGGGAAAAATGAATACACCTCATGTCCTACTCCATGCCCGTATTAAATTCCTTAACTAAAAAACTCTCAAAAATTTGTTTTGGGGGAAAAAGTGGTCACCATTTTTATGTTAATGAGTCCTCATTTTTTTGGGGGAAAACCATCCTTCTTTAGAAACTTTTAAATGCCCCCTTGTCCCCCAGAAAAACGAAATAACCCCAAATAGGGCCAGATCAGAATATCTATTTTGCTTTCTACATATTTTGGGGGACCACATGAGAAATGGAAAAGAAAAAGTCATTTCATCATTCCATTTACTTCAACGGATTTCGTAAATCTCAAGTCCCCAAACCCCAGTTTGAAGAAAAAAAGAATGTCCCTTTTTGTATAGAGAGAAAGAGGTTTCTCAAATCCTTTTTTTTAATAGAAATCCCCCACCTTAAAGGGCCCAATGTCCCTAAACTCTTTTCTACAATTTTTGCCTTTGTGGGTTAAAAATGGCTTAATCAAAATTTTAATTTATTAGTTTTAATGAGGCAGTCAGGGCTTTTAAAGAGAAAGGGGTGTTGGAAAAAACCCAAAAGCATAGCCTTTTAAAATCGGTTTTGAAAAAGGGCAAATAGCCTCCTCCCATTTCTGATGTAAAAGGTTTAGTATCCTGATTTTTTTTTTAATAAGGGGGGGATTTTGAATCCTTTACTTGTCAAATAAAATTTTTAACTCTTTTTACTTTTCCACGAATATTAAAAGTTGCTTTTTTTTGTTTCAAAAAAAATCCCCCCTTGGGGTTTGGGTTTAATTTGAAACCAACCTTGGCAAAAGGGTTAGTGGTCAGTACAGTTTAGAAAGTTTTTGTGTTAAATACTTGGGCCCCCAAAGATGGCTGTTCTTGATGTCACTAACTCCCTTTTTCATGTTTTTCATTTTTCATTTTTGGGTACCAGGGAGGTTTTCCTCCCTTATCAGGTCCCTTTCATCAGTTGCATCCAAATTGCTAAATAAAGGGTTTTTTAAACCCCTCATTTGTCAAAAAAAAAGGCAGTTGTTTAACAGGGGAAAATAGAATGACATCCATCATGTCCATACCCCCGTCCCCCTTTTAAATTCCTTAAACAAATAAATCCCAAATTCTGTGTTGGGGAGAAAGGGATCCCCCACTTTTATGTTAATGAGCCCTCTTTAGTTTGGGTGGAACCACCCCTTTCTTAGACACTTTAGATGCCCCTTGTCCTCATGAAGAACGAAATATCCAAAAATATGGCCCAGATCTATGAAGATCTATTTTTGCTCTTCTACTGTATCTTGTGGGCACCATCCCGGAAAGGTTTTAAAGAAAAAAAGGGGTCATGTCAGTGTTCCATTTCCATTCAATGGAGTCTCAGTGAAATCTAAAGTTCCCCCAGTTTGATGAACATAAAAAATGCCCCGCAGAATTGAATAGAGAGAAAGATGTAATTAAAAGTCCTATTTTTTAATAAAAACCCTCCACCTTGAAGGCCCAGTTTCCCCAAACTTTTCCTAAAATTTTCCCAAAGGTGGGTTAAATTGGGTTCAAACAAAACTTTTTATTTTTAGTCTTAATCGTCAGGAGTAGGGCTTGTTAAAGAGAAATGGGTGTTGGGAAAAGCAAAGTAGTGCCTTCAATTACTCGTGGTTTCAACGGTTTTGCGCGTCGATCCCGATAGAAGGTTCGTGTTTTAAAACACGTCGGGGTCAACTTTTATTTTATGGTGATGATGTCTGAAATATGGTCCAAAACCCGTATTTCAAACGCCTACTCTCCATCCCTTTTTTTGAAAACCATCAACTCTAAAGGCCCCATGTCCTTTCCAACTATTTTCTAAAATTTTCCCAAATTTTGATTAAATTGCTTTAATAAAAAAATATTAATTTTTTGTCTTAATCAACAGCCCCAAGTGGAGCTTTTTAAACAGACTAAGTGTGGGAAAAAAAAGCCAAAACAGTTTCTCAATGACCTGGGCGGACGGGGGGACGTTTGACGCGTAGAAAATTGCGGTGTTCAAAAACACGTCAGGGGCATAGTTAGTTGCTCTTTATGTCAAATTGCTTCATCTCTTTTCGCTTGGAAATTTATTTAGGGGACCCGGAAAAAGCTTTTTTTCCTCTATAGGTCCCAATTTCTCAGGTGCATCTCGGTTGAGGTTAAAAGGTTTTTAAAACCCTCTTTGTCAAAATAAAAGGCAGTTGTTTAAAAATGGAAAAAAAGAAAGAAGTCCAGACTCCTGCCCCCATTGAAATTCCCTTTAGCAAAGAAAAGATTCCATCTCGTCCACACTGTATATGCCCTTTTCTCCTGCAGAACTAAAAGTACGGAATATGGGCCTGATTAGAAGTGTCTATTTTTGTTTCTTTATAGTGTCTAGTTGGCACCATCACCCGAGAAATGCTGAGAAAATGCAATCATTTTCTACGTCAATGTTTTCATTTCTACAAAAGGAAATCGAAGTGAAAACTCAAAAGGTTCAAGGAGTTAGACTGAAACTAAGAATGGTCTGCAAAATTTTCTAGAGAGTAAGGGTTCACTCTCAAAGTCTTAGTTTTGCCCCAAAAATTCCCCCTTAAACCCTTAAGCCACTGTCCTCCCCAACTTTTTTTCCCCGTTTTTCCAATTTAGTTTAAAAATTTTAGCTTAAATAAAAAATCAAATTTGTTATTTTAAATCAAAGCCAAGTGGCAGTTTGTTAAAAACAGACTTGGGTGTGGGAAAAAAGGCCACAGCAGTTGTGTCAATTGACCTCTTTGGCGCAACGGTACACTTTTGGGTTTAAAAATAAAAGGGTTTGGGAAATGTTAAAATGGGCGTAGGGGTAAATACCCTTGTTGTTCTTTTAGGGAAAAAAACCCTTTGCTTTTTCCCATTTTTACGTTGGTTTTTCATTTAGGCCCCGGAAAATTTTTCCCTTCCTTTAATCACAGTTTTTTTTCAGCCCCGGTCCTCAAGACCCCCCAACGGGTCATGTTTTCATGATCCCCTCATTTATAGCCCAGGTGAATAAAATTTAATTGTCCTTCCCTTTGTGGGGGGAGCCCCTGACACAGGGATTTAATTTTTTGTCATTGCTTTTCTATAGGAGATTCTAAAAATTTTGCCCTTTGTTGGTGGGTCTTGGGACTGGATTTTTGAAAAAACACTGCTTATAAAGGTCCGCGTGCATCGGTGTTTCTGGTTGCTGGTTAAAGGGTTTTAAAACCCCTCATTTGTAAAAGAAAACCCAGGCAGTTGTTTAATAGGGAAAATTTAAAAAGGACCCCAATCTGGCCCCAGGATCCCATCCCCCCTTTTGGGTTTCTTTCGGCAAAAAAAACCCTTTCCCTTTCCGCCCACCTGTGGGATGCCCCCTTGTCCTCCATGCGGGAACAAAATTTTAACAGGAATTTGGGCATGATCTTTTTGAATTTGTCTCTTTTGCTTTTTTAGTGTCTGAAGAAAATAAAATCATTTGCTCCCGGTTAATGTTTTTCCATTTTAAAACTAACTGGACACAAACTGGACATGAAGTAAAATTTCTAAAAGGGTTTCCCAACCCGATTTGGGAATTTGAAACTTTAAAAATGGTCTGCAAAATTGTCATAGGAGGGTAAGAGGGTTTACCCCAAAGGGTTTTGTTTTTACAGATATCCCTAAACCCCTTTAAAGGGGAAAAGCCCTTTTTCCAACTTTTGGGTACAGTTTGGTTTCAACCCAAGGGACTCCTATATTTTTTTAATTTTAAATTCATCAGGCAATCGCAGCTTGTTGGGGGAAAACATTGGTTTTGGGAAAAAAAAAGGGCCAAAAAGCAGGTGTTTTAAACTTGTCCTCGTGTGCAAGGGTTTAGAAATCTGACTCCGGGCAAAAGGGTTTGGTTTGTTCAAATCACGCGGGGGTCAGCTTTTCTTTTATGTTGGTATTTGTTAGTAACATGGCCCAAAAGCCGGGCTATCTAAAACAGCCTTTTTTCCCACCCTTTAAGAAAAACCCACCCAACCCTGATGGCCATTTGGCCCTTTCCCAAATTTCTTTTTACAGATTTGCCAATTTAGGTTACATAGTTTTAAAAGGCCAAAAAAAAAGAAAGGGACCCCCAATCCAGTTAACCCTGTTGTGTTTTGGGTTTTCATCCAGGGAGGGAAAAAAACCCCAATGAGGCGGGTGTTTTAATTGTCCTCTTTTTTCGGAAAAAATTCCCACCCCAAACCCCAAATCTGGCCCAATCGGAATAACCCCTTTGCCCCCAAACCCTACTCCAGAACCCTTTTTCTTTTTAAAAACTTGTTTTATTTTTACGTCTAAAAATAATCCTTTATTTTTTGAAAATTGTTATTGAATTCACCCGAAAATTTTCCCTTGGCCAGAGGTTCCACAGTTCCACTGTTTAAACATTTAAAAAGTTCCCTTTTTCTTTTTTTGGGTAGAAATTTTTTTCCCTGAAGACGAAAGGGGTTTTCCCCTTTTTGGTTTGGATACAGCCCCGGGGGTTAAATAAATTTGGGGAGAGATCCCCTTATATTGACCTTTAATATTTTTAAAAACATATTTGTTAAAATCCCCGGAAAGCGTCTTTTCTTTTAAAAATAAATAACCCCTAATCTTGCTAATTTTTTTGGGTATTGCAGCCCCTCAGTTTTTTCTTGCCCCTGTGGGAAACCCCCCTAGTAACAGGGATCCAGTTGAGTACTTTCCCTTAATTATCACCTTTGTTTTCTGTCAAAATGAGCCCGTTGTTTCCCCCTTGCAAACATCTTCCCCCCGGGCCCAAAATTTTTCCTTTTTCTTACCAACCCCTTTTTTTTTGGCACAGTAAACCCAAAAACTTTGAGAAAAACCCAGATATTTGACATCCAAAAACTTCACCCCGATTTCCCTTCTTTGAATAACTTCCTCTTTGAAACTGTGAGTTTTTTGATAAGGCAAAGGGCCCATCCTTTTAAAACCCATCTGGAAGGGCTTTTTTACGTTTATTTTCAGTGAGATAAATCCCGGATAGCATCTCTTAGAAACACAAAATTTTACCAAAAAGGGGGTTAAAAATTACTGGCCCCAATTTAACAGAGGGGTTTAAGGGTTGGGGTTCAATCAAAAACACCCTATATTTTTTTAGTTTTAATAATCAGGCAATTAGCAAACTTGTTAAAAAGCCCTGGGTGTGGTATAAAATTTATAAACTTTTTTTTCAATTTAAACCCCGTGGTTTTAAAAGGGGAGCGCGTTTTTGATCCAGATCAGAAGGTTGCGTGGGCCCAAATTTATTTTCGGGGTAAAAATCTTCTTTTTTGGTGGTATGTGGCTAGGGAAAAATGGTCCCTTAAACCCGGGTGATTTCAAGCATTCTACTTTTTTTACCTGAAGAAGAGATTTTAAATTCCCGTCCCCTATGTTAGATTTCCCCAAATTTCATTTAGGGAGCAAAATCCGGGGAAAGTGGGTTTTTTTTAAAGGGTGAAAAAAAAGGGAAACAAATGACAGTTTTACTAACAATTTTTTCATTTCCCACGAAAATTAAAAGTTGCTTGTTTTTTTTTCTTCAGAAGGAAAACCCAAAACCCCTTTTTTGGTTTTCCCCAAAAAGATTTGAAACCCAAACCCCGTTTGGCTAGAGTTGGGGGGAATTGATTCTTAAAGAAGTGGAAATTGTTTAGAATTTCAGGAAACTTGGTTCGGGAAAGAAGTCGAAAAAAATTTTTTGGGTACTTCGGGGGCGAGGCAAGTGTGTTTGGGTTGATTTAAAAAGGCCCGCGAGGGACATGGCGCTAATGGGGCAAAGGGACTTGGGAAAGGGAAAAAGGGCCCTAGCCTGCAAGGGCAGGGGAAAAGGGTGAAACCCAATTTAGAGACCGGGGGGGTTCTGTGACGTCCCGCACTATATAAGAAACCCAGGGGGCGCCGCTGGGAGCTCCCCCTCCTCTCACTGTACTTTATAGGGGAAAGGGGCTGCTGGGGTGATAGCGCTTTTGAAGAACTAATTTTTATACCCGCGATTTCTGTGGGGGTTTTCTCAGCTTGTCTAGAGACTGTTCTCTGAATGTTTTTATTTCTGTTTTTTTTTTTGGGATTGGATCTGAAAAACCAGTGTGCGTCCACTGCAGCTGCATTACATTCAATATCCCCAAATGGGGTCTAAGCCCGTTTTCCCGTTTTTAAATTTATTTAAAAAAAACAGCGTTTTTTTCAATACAAATACCAAATTCATTTTTGGCTGCTGAATTTATTTCGGGAATTTAATCCCGGGGGTTAAAATTAAACGGGTTTTTTTGTGGTGTGCTGACAAAAAAAAAAACCGTTTTTTT
>JAODAL010042176.1:0-35107 GCA_025379985.1 Phyllomedusa bahiana | reverse complement strand
AAGATCCTTTTTCCGGCATTTTTTAATTTGGGGGTCTGAGGTTTGGGGCTCTGCAGTGGCCAGGACAGGTATAGTCTATGTCCAGTGAAACTAAAATGGTGGTTGAAAGACTCCTTTTTCCGGCACTTTTTAATCTGGGGTCATGCAGGTTTGGTGCTCATGCTGCGTTCCAGGACAGGGATATTCAATGTCCAGTTCAAGTAAAATGATGGTTCAAATCATACTGCCTTCTGGCACTTTTTAATTTGTGGGTCATGCAGGTTTAAGGCTCATGCTGTGGTGCAAGACAGGGATAGTGAATGGTCTGTGATTTTTTTTCTGTGGCTTTTATAACCTAAGTGTGTTGCCTAAGATGTAGCACGTATCCATTTGACTGTTGTGGATGTTAACTCCAGCTTCTCCAGCCCTGTTTGGGTGTAAGAATGAAGGTGTTGTTGCTCTCCCATAGACTTTAATGGTCATCGGCGATCATCTATCATCGACCATCGAATATCTTGTCGATGATGGTCGACTATCGACCATCGACCAATGTCGATGGCCAACGTAATCGCTCAACACTACTTTCGAGAGTACTAGCTCCCTTCTTCATACTGATGTTATACAACAAACTGAAAATACACAGACTTTTTATACACAAAAGACATGGATCTTCAAAGGATCTTAGAATTCTTAAAAATAACAAAATGCAATATAGGTAGAGCAGTTATTTACAACAGGTCAAGAAATAAACAGTCTGGAAACTTGTGAGGCGTGACAGGAGTGATCAGTAATTATTTCTTCAATGTGTCACAGACCTGTATACATACTTTAGAGTTGGGGATTTTGTCCAGAAACATTTCACTCGCTCATAAAATATTCTTACCACTGTACTCCAGTTTCTTAACTCCACTGCCAAACAAGCACAAGATTATTCTGTTACATCCTTTCCAATAACTACATGTTTGTTAAAACACCAAATATCTCAAACTGAAAGATTTATCCAAAACAAACTGTAAAACATCGATTGTATGAGCCCGAAGGTAAATAATAGCAGTGTCACGGTCCACATCATGGTGCACGTGCCTCTGCTGGTGTCCCTGCTGCAGTTTCCACCACTTGTCTGTACTCAACTGTCCTTGCTCCTGCTCCAGTCCTCACTGCTGCAGGCGTCCCATGTGAACGTGCACTCCCGATGACATGTACACAACAGCTGATTTAAAGAGACACTAATTACTTGGCCAATGTTCCTTCACCACCTGGGACTTAAGGAACGTCCTGCCTGTGCTCTGGGTCAGTTTGTTGATGTCTTTACATTGCTCCTGACCTCTGGTTGCTGTCTGCTTACCTGCGTTTATTGACGTCCTGTCTGTTCCTGTATTATGCCAGTCTGTTCCTGTATTGCTGTTATCTGCCATTACGCCAGCCTGTTATCTGTACTGCTGTTACCTGCTGCTATGCCAGCCTGTTACCTGCCTGGGACTCTGCTATCTGACGCTGGTTGCGATCTGTCTGTGACCCGTCACCTCTGCCTATTCCACAGTCCTATGTCTGTCACTTCGGCTGCCACTGTGAGTAACCATGCCAGAAGTAGCGACCTAGTGGTCCCTACAGCTAAGTCCATCCGGCCAAGCTTCCTGGCATGGTCTGCATCTACACCATCACTCACGGTGAACCAGAGGATCCGCATATATTTGGCTTCCACTGTTACAACTAGAAGGCATCTGAGCATTTTCTCTGGCACAGATTTTCAAATCCAGAAATGGGTCTCTCCTCCCAGTAGGTGTGTCTTCCCTCACTAAGCAGTGGTGACCTCATCACATCCCCTCCCTGTTGTCTCTTGAGCCCTTTTCATTCTGTGTGAGCAGTGGGAGGTAGTGGATTCCAAAGCTCTCCAGACTTCCTGCAATGGTCAGTTCTTGTGCCTGGAGAGCTGTGATAGTCACCTCCCTCACAGGTTCCACAAGCAATCCTTGTAAATATATATTGGTTATACAGCCCCCTAATATAACAGAAAGTGAAATCTTGTCTTTGTGTATGCCCTACAGCGAAATATCACGGGCATCCAGTGGATAAAGTGATCGCAACCTGTTCCAAAACTGCTACAGGGTCGAAGGAGCACAGGGGAAGAACTATTTTTGTACCCGGAGGTGCCAAGCAGTAAAATTTTCTGCCAGTGCACGCAAGGCTAGTCCAGGAACCTGGGCCGCAAGATTCCTTAGACAACTTGTCTGACTTACAAGTGACTCGCTGGACAACATCGTGTGTGAGACACCCCCGAACAGGACCTGACAGCAGCACCTCTTCAAACCTGGTGAGCCGTGTAGGTGGCTGCGGGCCACCTGCTTTGCCATCTCGCTGCTGCCATCATGACACTCCTTCTATGGGAGATTGCGCACAGCAGCGGCATGGGAAAGCCCAGGCACAGACCGCTTGGCGTGGGAGCTGGAGGAGAGAAGGAGGAGTGGACCAGACAGTCCCTCCGGTGAGACGATGATCCTGCAGAGCAAAGCAGAGTCTGCCACGCGACATGGACTAGACTCAGAGATGAGGCACGGACCGGGTCCTGAGTGGGACACACTGCGGAAGAGATAGCCGGGACGCTGAACAGCCGCAGCTGGCCATAAGCAGCGGGGAGTGACCATTAGAGATGGGCGAATTGATTACTAACGAAGTGGAAATTCGTTTAGACATTTACAGAAAACTTATCGGTTCGACCGAAGTCGAACTTTGGGGTACTTCGGTGAACGAAGTGTGCTTTTGATTATATAATGGCTGCGAGCACATGGCCTACATGGGGCAAAGCACTCTGTGAGAAGAAGCATAGCAGTGCATGACATAGCAGACGATGAAGCAAATCAGAGACCCCGGGATTCTGTCTACGTCACCGCAACTATATAAGACCGAGCGCGCCGCTGGGAGCTCACACTCCTCTCACTGTACTGAAGGGAAGGTGCTGCTGCGGGTCAAGCGCTTTCTGGAAGAACTATTTCTATACAGCATTTCTGTGGGTTCTCAGCTTTAGTCGCAGAGAACTGGTTCTGAATGTTCTATTTCTGAATTTTTTGGGGTATTGGATCTTATATCCTGTGCGTCCACTGCAGCTGCAAATACATTCAATACCAAGTGGGATCTAAGCCCAGTTCCTGTTGGTATCATTTAAAGAAACTGCGTTTTTACAATACAAATACAATGCTCATATTTTGCTGCTCAATTCTATTGGCAATTTACATCAGGGGGTTATAATTAAGCGTTTTTTTTCTGTATTGCTGACAAAAATAAAAAGTCTTTTTCATCGCCAAATATATATATATTTTTTTGGTAGCCTAATTCACAAGCAAAGGCTATTACAACTGTATCGCTTGTTTGTGCGTAGAAAACACCAATTGTAACACAGCTACTAGGTTTGGTGCGGCTCACATTCTTTGGCGGCAATTACATCCAGGGTTAATTACGTTGTTTTGCTGGGTGATGCTGACAAAAATAACCGTCTTTTTTCAACGCCAAATATATATATTTTTTTTGTGAGCCTAATTCACAAGCAAAGGCTAATTACACACTGTCTATCTCTGTTGTGTGGCTAAAAACACGCAATTGTAATCACGCTACTAAGTTTGTGCTGCTCAATTCTTTGGCGCAATTTGAGCACCAGGGTTTAATTAAGCGTTGTTTTGCTGGGTGTGCTGACAAAAAATAAAACCGCCTTTTCAACGGCCTAAAATATATAGTATATTATTTTGGTAGCCTAATTCACAAGCAAAGGCTAATTTACAACTGTATCTCTGGTGTTTGGCGTAAAAAAACCAATATGTAAAAACAGCTACTGGTTTGTGCGAGCTCAACTCTTTGGCGCAATTTACTTCCATGGTGAATTTAAGCGTCGTTTGCGTGGTGTGGCTGACAAAAAATAAACCGTCTTTTTCAACGCCTCACATAATATATATTTTTTTTTGGTAGCCTGAATCTCACTAGCAAGGCTAATACAACTGTATCTCTTGTTGTGTGGCGTCTAGAAAACACGCAATTGTAACACGCACAAATACTAGTTTTGTGCCCTCAATTCTTTGCGCAATTTACATCCAGGGGTTAATTAAGCGTTGTTTGGCTGGTGTGCTGCGACAAAAAGTAAACCTCTTTTTCAACGCCAAATATCATATATTGTTTTTGGTAGCCTGAATTCACAAGCAAAGGCGATATTACAACTGTAATCTCTTTCTTGTGTTGCGTAGAAAACACGCAATTGTAACACGCTACAAACTACTAGTTTGTGCGGCTCAATTCTTTGGCGCAATTTACATCAGGGGTTTAATTAAACGTTCAGTTTTGCATGGTGTGCTGACAAAAATAAACCGTCTTTCAACGCCAAATATTTTATATTTTTTTTCAGGTAGCCTAATTCACAAGCAGAAGGCTACATTACAACTGTATCCCTTGTTGTGTGGCGTAGAAAACACGCAAATAGTAAACACGCTACTAGTTGTGCGGCTCAATTCTTTGGCGCAATTTACATCAGGGAGGTAATTAAGCTGTTTATTGGGGCTGGTGTGCTGACAAAAATAAACCCGTCTTTTTCACCCAAATATATATCAATATTTTTTTCTTGTACCTAATTCACAAGCCAAGGCTAATTACAACTGTATCTCTTGTCTGTGTGGCGTATAAAACACGCATTGTAAAACACCTACTAAGCACTAGTTTGTCGGCTCAATTCTTTGGCGCAATTTACATCCAGGGGTTAAATTCTAAGTCGTTGTTTTGCCTGGTGTGCTGACAAAAATAAACCCTCTTTTCAAACGCAAATATCTATTTTTTTTTGGTAGCCCTAATTCAAAGCAAAGGCTAATTACAACTGTAATCTCTTTTGTGTGGGGCGTAGAAAACACGCAATTCTGTAAACACGCTACTAGTTTGTGCGGCTCAATTCTTTGCGCAATTTTACATCCAGGTTTAATTTATGCTTTGTTTTGCTGTGTGCTGACGAAAAAATAAACCGTGACTTTTTCACGCCAATATAGATAATATTTTTTTTTTGGTAGCCTAATTCACAACATAGGCTAATTAAAACTGTATCTCTTGTTTGTGGCTTAGAAAACACGCAATTGTAACACGCTACTAGTTTGCGGCTCCATTCTTTGCGCAATTTACATCCAGGGGTTAATTAAGCGTTGTTTTGCGGTGTGCTTGCCAAAAATTAAACCTCTTTTCAACGCCAAATTTAATAAGACTTTTTTTTGGTTCCTAATTCACAAGCAAAGGGCTAATTACAACTGTATCTCTCTGTTGTGTGGCGTAGAAAACACGCAATTGTAACACACTTTCTAGTTGTGCGGCTCAATTCTTTGCGCAATTTACATCCAGGGATTCATTAAAGCGTTGTGATTTGCGGGTGTGCTCAAAGGCTTTTTCAACGCAAAATATTATATTATTGTTTTCAGCCTAATTCACAAGCAAAAGGCAAATTACAACTGTATCTCATGTTGTGTGGCGTAAAAACACGCATTTGTAACACGCTACAAAGCTTCTATTTGTGGGGGCTCATTTCTATTGCGCAATTACATCCAGGGGTTTATTAAGCAGTGTGTTGTGAATGCTAGTGATGAATAAACTATTATCAGTCAGTTCTCAAAGTTATTTAGAATTGTGTTATTGTAGATTATGACAAAAGTAGGTCAAGTATAGATGTTTTGTGATTTAAAATTTAGGTAAAACTCTAAGTGCTTGTAAACGACTAATAATGTTTTTTTTGTCATGGCCATTTGGTGGTGAGAAGTTATATCCAAGGGTTTCCCAAGCTTTGTACTGGGTTCATTTGGATCTAAAACTGGTGTTATATTTATAATATACTGAGAGCTTAAGCCAACATGTCCTGTACATTATAGATAAACATGTATGCTCAACAGAGAGGTGCAGGCTCTATACTACTGGCATGGCAGTGGCACTAACTTTTTCTGAACTGGACCAGGTCGCAGCACAGCAAGGGGACGTCGACAGCAGGGGTCACTCGGGTGAGGCCACAACTGCCGCTGTCATCTAGCGGCCGTGTGTTGTTCAGCAACCCAAGGGTTCTTGATTGGTTTGACCTAGTCATCCCTCTTCCTTCCACAAGATGACCTCTGACAACCCCATCCAAGAGTCGGTGGGAACCTCAGACACAACCAATTAGTTGGCATGGCCCCGGAGCGGGTCGCGCCCTCAACGCTGTCCTCAGCCACGTCTGTCCCATCCAGTCCCTCAGCCAGGGATCTACTTTGTGGTCTGGGCTCCAGCGCCACTATATAGCAGGATTAACAATCTTGAGAGGCAGTCACAGCTACTGGCACGAGAAGAAATGCGGGCCAATATTCCCCGCTTCTTGCAGTAGGCGGCAACGTATAGATGTGGAAGTGAGCATGGGAGGTCTTGTGGGAGAGGTCACCATCGGCTTACCAAGACCGTGATGAGGACAGTAGTGACGATGAAAACACAAAGAGAAGATGATGTAGCCGCCGCACTTGGGAGCCGGGTGAGCAAGGG
Source organism: Phyllomedusa bahiana (assembly GCA_025379985.1). Lineage (NCBI taxonomy): Eukaryota > Metazoa > Chordata > Amphibia > Anura > Hylidae > Phyllomedusa > Phyllomedusa bahiana. The sequence continues at coordinate 28,618 of JAODAL010042176.1, read as the reverse complement.
CTTCATCATCGTCGAGAAGAGGGGCGTACAGCTTTGCGCTGTCCAGGCATCGGGCGAAGCCAGCAAGTGCGTGTGTGGCCGTGAGTCCACAGGGTAGTCCAGCAGTGTGAGGTCGGAGACAAGCGCCACGGGTAGAAAAACCCTCTTCGCAAGGTCCAAGACAGAAGCGCACAGGGGCTCGCGTGCAGCGGCGCAGTATCACTCAGAGGCGGAGCGTTGGAGTAAAATCAGCTAACACGGGCGTGTGGGCCAGTTCTTTGCCTAAACACCGGAGGAGACCGAATATTGGTATATGTAGAATCTTGGCGAGAAAGTGAAGCGGTGCCAGGGAGCTAACGTTGGCACACCACGGCCTAAGCTTCTTCGTCAACACATGCAGCTCACCATCCGTGGCCTTGGGAGAAACGTGGCTCATGATGTGGTGGTCCATCCTGCGCCTCGCAGCACAGCCACGGCCAGTGGCACGCATGCCAATTCAGCCAGTCAAGGCTCCCACCACCTCTGCAGAAGGCAGCTTGTTTTCTCTTTGCGACATCCTCCCCGTTCCAGATGCCCTGCTCCTTCCTACTCATAGGCGCCAGCAGTCGTTCAGAGAGGCGATTGTAAAGAGACAACAGTATGCGTCCAACATCCCTATACAAGGTTCAGCAGCTGACCGTGCTCCTGTCCAAGTTTTTTTGTACTGTCAGCTGTCCCGCAAAAGTGACCCCTTTTCCAAATGGTGGACGCAGCACCTTTCAGAGAACTAATGGGCTTGTGCCTCGAGCCGAGATGGAGATTCAAGCCGTAATTTCATTTCCAAAAAGGCAGTACCAGCACTTCATAAATATGTAGAACAGAATGTGGGGTCAGTCCTGACTATCGGTTTGTTCCAAGATACACCGGCAGTCGCGGACGTCTGGAGCTGTAACTACGGTCAGGCCAGTACATATTCCTGTTACGGCCCCTGGGTGAATGGTGCTTCTGCCCAGGGCCACACCTACAACTTGGACAGGAGACGCCGCTTTCTCCTCCACGTTGGCAAACTCAGCCCTGCGCCATGTCCGCCTCCTCCATCCTCACACCACCACCATCTCAGCCTCTACAAGTACTGCTCCATCATACCGACATGTGGAGGGCCACAGCGGTGTCACGCAGTTTCTAACACCTAGCTTGCCTCCCGAACGAAGTCACACAGGGGAGGAACTGCTCCGCGTTCCATGCAGCAAGAAATCGATGTGTGCTTCTACCGCGCAACTGCAAATCGGCAACCATGGTGTGACGGACAATGTGGAGGCCATGGTGTCCGCCGCTGCACCCGAGGAGGATGTCATGCCCCTCAGCGCACGTGTCTATCTGGGTTTAGTAAAAAATGTTCCTGAAGCTCCACCGATCTTCAAACATTCTGAAAATGGCCAGGGAAACTGTGCATGCACTTCTTAAGCCATTTCGTAACAAAAGCCAGGAAACACACTCCTCGAGTTGCAGCGCAAACGGCCTCTCCCCCAACACGCTCTGACATATGCGATGTTTCCACCGCCTGGAATTACCAGCCTGCACAGTGGTGGACCGACTTAGATGAACAAGAAAGCCATTAACGCTTTTTTGATGATCCAGTCAGACAGAAGTACTCCCCTGTGTAACTTTGATGTCAGCCCAGTGGCAGCTCATGTCGTGATCACCTGGCCGCTGTTGAGCCATTCGAGAGGCCACGTTATTTGTCAGTCGCAAGACTACGGATGAATAACGTCACATTCCACGGCGTCCATGTCCTGAACAGATGCTGAAAACATCTGTCTGGGCAGGGGACTGGAGATGTGGCGCGATCTACATCTCGTGGCCACATGAGTCCGGTGGGGACGTAATGGAGGAGGAGGAGAGGAGGGAGGACATTGGGAAGCAAACATTGTCTGGTGAAATGATTGATTGCTACCCAGTGACGAAGAGAGAGGAGCAGGAGCAGCCGAAGGAGGTGATGGAGATGAGGAAGACGAGGCATATACTCCCAACTACCGTGGCAGTATACAGTGGAAATGGAGGCGCAGGGAGCCCCTCGGAGTCACTTGTGCAGATGGCCCGCACATGCTTATTTCGCCAGGCTAGTGACATCCGAATAGTCCCAGCAATCCCGGCAGAGGAGGATATGACTTCTGCGCTCTCCACCCTAGTTGGACCCCTCGCTAACCGGTCCAAAATGGAGCCTTTTTCCCAGCTATCTGAGAGGGAACGACCAAACCCAACATACTCTAGGAAATCCTCCGTAATCTAGTTGGCCGCTGCCTATTGCCGCCACGTCACTCCCCTCTGACAGGTCTGACCGGGGTTCCCTCAGCGCTCACCCAGTACTGAACTGCCAGCGGCTGCTGGGAAGGTGGGGGGTAGGAGCAGTATCCAGCTCCATCAGCAGTAACCTAGTCTGGAGTCACAAATGAGGCAGCTTCCGTTCAACCCGCCAGTGTGGAGGAGGTCAGTCACCGAGCAGCACACGGCAGCCGGACAGGACATTCCCTGAACGCAACAGTTGTGGCCTACTTGGACAGCACTCTGCCACCCCAGTTAGAAGATCCGCTGGACACTGGGCAGCTCAAATGGATTTTGTAGGCCGCAACTTGACCGAGTTTGCAGTGAGAAACAGCTGTCCTGCGCCTCCAGTAGTGTGCATCAAGCGCGTGTTCAGTGCCGGGGGCCATCGTTACCCCCAAGGAGGAACGGCCGCTTGTCCACGCGGAAATGTTAACGACTGACCTTTGTCCAGATAATCAGGCGTGGATCGGCAGAGATTTCCACACACCAATCCTAGGCGTCCAGTCTGGTTCAAACTACCTGCCTCAGCCACTATTCTGATGCCGGCCACCCGCCTGATGCCACACAGCTGCTGATAGTTTCTCCACTCTTGCCTACCTAACCGTCTTTACCAGGGACTACGTAATTGCCACCCACCTCACACTCTAGTCCATGTGCCACTCCTATGTTGCTCATGCGCTGCTGCTGGTTGCTGCGTTGCGGCATCCACACTGGATTCATAGTTGCCACTCTGCGGCTGGACTGTTTGTGTGCCACCTCCAGAATGCATGGCCACTCTCTGACCTCATGCTGGTTGCTCCGGTCTCACATCAACTCTACTGTCATTGTGCCACTCGACTGACCTAAGGCGGATGCAGCCGTGAACCCTCCGCTCTCATTCACATTGTGCCGATCTGTGGACTTACTACCATTTTTTGAGCCACCTGCAGAATGTAATCTGGTGATATAGAGGGCTACCGAGGATGCATGTAAGAATGTAGTGCAATAATATATTGTAATTGTGAATATGTAGGACCTCATGCTATGCCGTGGAGGATGAAGGGACATAATAAAGGGGGCAGTAGAAGTTTTGGTCGTTAATCACAATTTTTGTCATTGTGCAATAGGTACAGAGATTGAGGATGACGGGAGGAAGAAGGGAACCACAACATATGTTATTGTGACATATGTGAATGTACATTAGATGATGAGGGGGATAATGCGTGGGAAAGAAAATAGGTTATTTGTTAAATTAATAGGTGTATAAGTATACTGTTCGTGGAATATAATGTTGTTTGGATGGGGAATATGAAGGTAAGCTGTAGGAGGCAAGAGAGGGTGTAAGAATTAGTGGGTGGCGGTGAATAGAGGGGAAAGTTTAGGGAGGGGAATAAGAATTTTAGAGGAATGGTGAATAGGGAGGTAAATATGTAGGGAGGATGAAAGGGTAATAATATAGGGTGATGGGGGAATCAGAGGGAAGTAGTAGGGGGGAAGAGACAGAATGTTGGATGTGGGGAAAGAAGGTAAGATTTCAGGAGGAAAGAAGGGTAAGAATATAGGGGGGGGAATTGAGGGGAGGTTGTAGGTGGGGTAAGCGGACTGAAATGTTGTGGATTGGGGAATATGAATGTAATAGTAGAGAAGAAGTGTAATAATATAGTGGTTGGGGAATATAGGGAGAAGATTTTATGTTGTGGAATAATAATTGGGATGGGGGGAACATAGGGAGGTAATATGAAGGAGGAAGAAGGTAATAAAATAGGGGTGTAGGTAAAAGAGGGGGAATTTGTAGGTTTGTGGGAAAATAATTTTGGACTTTTGTTGAATAGAAGTAAGATGGAGGAGGATGATGGTAAGAATAGAGGGGCGGGGGTTGGGCGGAATAGATGGGAAGTTTGTAGGGGGGAAGAAGAATGTTGGGATGGTGAAAGGAAGTAAGATTAGGAGGGGGAGGGAGACGATAATAATATAGAGTGATAGTTGGGGGGGGAAACAGGTGAGAGATAGGGGGGGGGAAATGAGGGAGAGTGATTGTTAGTTTGATTGGAGTATTGAAAGAGGAGGTGGGGTGGGGATTGGTGGAAAGAGCGTGAAATGTTTGGGTGTGGGTTGATGATTTTGAAGGATGGATGGGGAGGGGATGTATTTTATATTATGGGGGTGTTGGGAATTTAATTGAGAAAGATGATGTGGGTTATGTGGATATTAGGAATTATCGATAAGGATGATAGGGATGAAGGTTTTTGACATGGGGGGTTAGTGATGGATGGAAGTTGGTTGGAGGATAGAGTTTAGTTGGGGGTAAGGTTTTGGAGGAGTTGGGTAATTATATTTGGGGGTGTTTGAGAATTATATAGGGTAATGGGGGGTGGAGGAGGAGAGAGTTATGGGTAGGATGGTAAAAACGTAAAGATGTAGAATGAAAGAGTTATAATGAGGTTAAAATGTTTTGTTTTATACATGGACAGGCTTGATGACTCTGAGATATGTAATAAAGTTTAATTTGTGGGATATTCAAATGGGTGTCAGAGGTGGAATTGGATATTAAGGAGTAAGGTGGAGCGTATAGAGGTAGGGGGGATAGTTATTAATTGTGGGTGGGCATATGAGTAGGTAGAAAAGGGATAAAGTAGTTAGGTGGAATGGTTTTGGAGGGGAGTGGATTTGGAAGAGCTATATGGATTTGAATGTTATATAGGGAAAAGGAGGTATTTTATTTTTTAGGTGTATTAGTGGAGAACTTGATAGGGGAAATTTTAGTTGTTAAAAGGTGTTGGGAGGGAGATTATTGTGTAAATGGAAAGGGGAGGTCTAAGAAATGTGATAGGGGTAGGGAGGTGTACAATGGGGAGAATTAAGTCTGAGAATTTAGTATAGATGGTAGGTGAATGGGTTGGATGGTGAATTAATAGTGGGTTGTGAGTGGGTGGGGGGGAAAAAGTGATAAAAGAATAGTGTGATACAAGAGGATTATATATGTAAAAATGAAAGGAAAATTGGAGTGATATGGTGGATATTTGGAGGAATTTGGAGGGATTGATTGAATTTTATGATTTAATAGAGTGAGTGAGATTGAGTAAGAAAGTTGTGGAGTGTAAAGGAGTATAATTTGATTGACATTAATTGGGAGAGGAGATTTTTATTGGAGGATTTGTATTGTGAAGTTTTATGGATATTTAAGATTGCGTAAAGATGTTTGGTGTAAAGGGATATATTATGAAAATGAATTGTTAATGAAAGAGTAAATAATAGGAATAAATGAAGATGTAGGTGGAAATGGTTGTTGAGTTGGGAGATGGAGTATGATTCGTATTGTGAATGGTATTAAGTATTGGGATGAGTGGTTGGGGGAAAAGGTAAATGTTTTATTTTAGAGATTTTTTTGTGTGTGAAACAGTTAGGAGTAAGGGGGTTGTGTGATGATGATGTTGTGTGGGGTAGTATGAATATTTAATGGTGATGGATTTTTGAAAATAATTTGTTTTAGGGTTTATTGTGGGTTATATTGTATGGATGTGATTAGAGTAAGTGGGGTGGGGATATATGGGTGGGGTGTTGAAGGGTAGGAGATGGGGATAGTAAGGTATTTAATGAATGACGGAGACAGATTATTATTATAGGTGGTGTGTTTTGATGGTGTGTGGATGGGTGGGATAGGTGTGTATATGAGATGTATTAGTTTTTAATTATTAGGGTATTAATTGTTAGTTGGGAGTTGATTGTTAAGGGGTTTTCATAATGGGTTTATAAGGGGGAGTGGGGGGGGGGAGGAAGTGATGTTAAGGGTGGGTGAGGTGTAAAATGATTTGATGATGTGATAGATGATTAGGGAGAAGGATATCAGGTAGAGTGTGTGAGTGGGGGGGTGGTTGACGTGGGTATGGGAATAATGTTATTCGTTAGTGTATGCTGTAATGGATATTGTGTATCAAGAGATGGGTGTTTGTGATTAGTTTATGTAAGGTGAAAACGTATGAGTATGGGTGGATGGGAAGGTGTTGTTGGTTTGGGGTGGTGATGCTGTTGTTGAGGGTTTGGATAATGTTGAGAAGGATTGGTGGGGGTGTTTGGATGTGATAGTGGTTTGTGTGAAATGTGTAGGTGAAGTATTTTGGGGGGGATTTGTTTTGGAGTAGTTGGGGAGATAAGAGTAGTGAGTTTAGGATTGTTAGAGTGAGGTGATGGGTGGGGGGTGTGTGATAGTTGGGGGAATTTATGTGTGGATATGTTAATTGATAGGGAAGGAGAGGTGGGGGATGGGGTGTAAAGTGGTGGGCTAATAGTGGCAAGGGGGGAGCTTAGGGCCCACACAAACCTAAGACTCATTTCATTGGCGTTGATTTCAGAATTACTGGATCCGACATGAGGTGTCGCTTTTGAGCTCTAGGTGGAGAAAAAGTGACACGAAAGCTCCCCCCAGTGGCTCAGGGAGGTAAGAACTGACTGGGTATATTGTTGAGCAGAAATTTACGGGGCTCGTATTAGCTTTTAGGGGATATGGGAGTGGAGCCCCGTGGTATAAAGTTTTTTGCTTTGTCCATGGGGGGATCGGTGGTATTTTTTTCATTGGACATGTTTAGTGTAAAGTTGAATTCTGAATTAGGTTAGACATATTCGGTGCGTAAATGGGAGTAAATGTAGATGCGGATATATAGTGATGGGATGTTAGGGTAATTATAAATGGATGATGAAGGATGTTGGTTGTGGACTTGGATTTTGGTTAAATGGTGTGGAATATGGAGGGTTGGTGGTTGTGTAATGTTGAGTATAAGCGGGGGTTGTTGGTGTAATGGGGTATGTGGGGTTAGACCTTCGGATGGAAGTACAGGGGAAAGGGGAATTGATAGAATGGGAGATGTGTGATGATTGTGATATATGGTAATATTTGTGGGAAGTTGGTAGATTTTTGGAGGTGAGGGGGATAGAGAAGTTGTGGAAGTATTATGGAGGCGTGTAGGTACAGTTTTTAGTAGCGGATTAGTTGAATAGGTAATTTATGATGTTTGCAATGGATGAAATGTTGAAGGACGTGAGGGTGTTAGTGGGGAATTAGGTTTGTGGATTGGGTGAGGGGGGGGGGGGGAAGGCATGTATTGGGGGGGGGTGTGTATAATATGGTATGAAGAAGAGAGTTGTTGAGATGATAGTTTTATTTGGAAAGGGGATAGGTTTATTTTAGGGTAATTTTTAATTAGGGTTGGGAAAAGGTGTTTGTATGGAGTGAATGAGGTATTTTTAATTAGGTTAGATGGGGATTATGTGGTGTGTGGGTGGGGGTGGGGTAGGGAGGGGATAATATTAAAAAAGATATTGGTATGGCATGTGATATTGGGATGGAGGGTGTGGAGATTTTACGTGTTTGGAATATTGGGGATATTGATTATATGGTGGATGGATGGGATATGATGATGTGTAATGATGGCATATTGGAATGGAGGGTGGAGATTTTATGGTGTTCGAAATCTGTGGGGATATGGGGATATATGGGGCTGGATAGGGAGATGGATGGTGGTGTGTATGTGGGGTTAACGGGGATGGAGGTGGGGGATTTCTATTTTGGGGAATATGGTGGGATATTGATATTACTCTCGGGGGGTGGGATAGAGATGATGGTGGTGGGATGATTGGGATTTGGTATGGTGGGTGGAGGTTATATGTGGTTGAATCTGTGGATATTGATCACATATGGTGGTGGTACATAAGATGGTGGTGTTGATGGATGGGATATTGGTATGGTGGTGAGTATTTGTCGTGGTGAATATTGGGATATATGGTTTAAGGGTGGGATAGGATGATGATGGGTTGTGGATGTAAGGGATTTGGTATTGTGGGTGGGGGTATCATGGTGGTGGATATTGGGATATTGATATATGGGTTGGTATAATTGAGATGATGGTGGTGGTATGGATGGGATATTGTATTTGAGGGTGAGGGATTTTTTGGTGGTGGAATTTGCGGGGTATTGTATATGGGTGGTGATAGATGTATTATGATGATATGTTGATATGGGGATAATTGGTATATGTGGGGTGGGATAGGATGATGAATAGAATTAGGCATTATGGGGATATTGGTATTTTGGAGGTGGGGGATTTTTTATGTGGTTGGGAATATGGGTGGGAGGAATAGATGATGATAGGATGATGAGGTTTGGGATGTATGGATATTGTAATATGGGGTGATATATGTGGGATATGATGATGGTTGTGGGATCATGTGTGGGGATATTGGTATGCATGGGGGATTTTGTGGTGGATGAATATTGTAAATTTTAGCCTAGGGGGGTGGATTGGAGGATGATGATTGGTGGGATAATGATATTGGTATTGTGGTGGGTTGGTATTAATTATGTGGTGGGGATGTGGTGATATTGGTATGTGAGGTGGGATTTTATGGAGTATCATAAGAGTGGGGATACTGTGTATCTGGGGTGGGATAGGATTATGATTATGATGATATATGGTGATATGTGTGGGCATATTGGTATTGGCGGGTGGTGGGGGATTGTTAATGAAAGGGGTTTGTAGGGGGTGGATGTTTGAGGTCTTTTAGTGATATCTATGTGGGGGGATGTAGTGGGGAATGATTTTGTGGAGGGTGGATTGTGGGGTTAAATGTAGGTAGGAAGTTGTAGGGGCGGTGGGTTTTTAGGGGAAGTGAATAGAAGTGGATGAGGTATTTGGATGTAGGATTATTTGAAAGGGCGTATTGAGGGAGAGGGGGGTTAGTGGGAAAAAGAAGGATAGGGTTAAAAGAGAGGTGAATATGATGGAGGGATTGTGTGAGGGAGAATAGATTTAGAGATTGGGGAGATATATGAATGTGGAGGAAATGTTGGAATGAGGTTAGGAGTTAGGGGGAGGATAGGGAGGAATTGTGAATATCTAAGGGGGGGGATGTTGGAGAATGGAAAGTAGGGAGATGAGGAGTGACGGGTAGGAAAGAAGATCCGATGGAGGGGTTGGGTATGAGAATGATGTGGGTAGAATTAGGTGGGTAGTGAGGTTGGGTCATGGTTAGGAGTAAGTAAAAAAAAAGGAAAAATATGAAGAGATGTGTAGGTGAGGAGGGGGTGCGTTAAAAAAAAAGTATGTTAGGTATTGTGGGTAGTGGAAGATAAGTGGATCAAGGGAAATTATGTTGTGTAGTTGTTGGTAAATTTGGTGGGGGTGGGGGAGGAAAAGAGATTGTGATGGGTTTTGGAGAAATGGGTGGTAAGAGAGGAGGGGAATTGTGGGTGTATGTGATGAAGAGGAAGGGTGGAGGTAATTGGAGCGAGGGAATATTGAATGATTTTGTTGATTGAGGAAGGGTATGAGGAAATTGTGTATCAAAGGGGACAAGAAGAATGGGAATAGGGGTGTAGGGGATAGCGAGGGGTGATGAGGGAAGGAGAGAAGATTAGAATGAATAAGAAGAATAAGGAGAAGGAGAAGAAGATTATGGGATAAGGGTTTTTTGAATATATTGGTATATTATTTTTCGATGATGGAAATTGGAAAAGAAGAATAAGAAAAAGAATGGGAATGAAAATAAGTATATGGGGGAATAGTGTTTGCTATGAGAATATTGAGAAAGGAAAAGGAAATTAAGTGGGTTATGATGAGTGGTAATGTCATGGTTGATGGGTTTGTAGGATTATGAAAGGTGGGATAGGAGTAGGTATTTGTTAGTGGAAGAAGAGTTTGGAATATTCTTTAGGATGGTGGATAGAAGGTGAGGGAATACAGGGTAACATTTGGCGAAAATGGGGTGGAATGGATGGATGAATGGTGATGATTTTTTGAGTGTTGGAGGAAGTTGATAGGTGTAATTGATGAGAATTATGGGGTATGGACTGGTTTGAATGCAGGGGGTTATGAGATGTTGATGTGAGGGGTTGGGTGGCAAGGAAGGGAAGATGATTATAGTGGTGGGGGGGAAGGAGGATGGTAGTTGGGTGTTTGGGGATGACGGGGAATGGAATGGAGGTGATTTTGGAGGTTGTGGAGGGGTTGTATTGATGTTAAGTGGTTATTAATTGTGTTAAAGGAGAATGGAAGGGAGACATGTGGTATGAAAGAAGAGGGATAGAGATGTATAAGGGGGAAGAAATGGAAGGATAATGGGGGGGAACAGTTGGGGATGGGGAGAGGTGTTTGAATATATGAGGTGGGGAGGGGGAGGAATTGGTAGAGTGATGGGAAGAAAAGGGGGGGGTAGGAGGGGGGGAGAAGTGGCGAGTGGTGTGTTAGGAGGTATTAAGGATGGGGAAATTATATGGGGGGTGGTGGTGAGTATGTGGGTGGGAGGGTGTGGGGGGGGGGGGGGGGGGGGTTGGTGTTGGTGGTGGAGATATGGGGAGATGTATTGATGGGGGTTATTAGGGGTGGTGTTTGGAGAGGGGGAAAAAAAAGAAGGGAATTTAGGGGGGTGGGAAGGGGGGATGGTTGAATGGAATAAATGTGGCAGGTTTAGGGTATGGGTAGGGAAAGGTAAGGGGGGGTTGGGTATGAGAACTGTAGTGAAAGACGAGGGAAGGGTCAATGGCTATTAAGTGTGAAGATTGGTAGGTAACAAATAGTGAGGGGGAGTATTTGGTGTCGTTGGGAGGTTAGTGCAAGGGGGGTTTTGGTTTTGGTAGGAGGGGTTAGAGAATGACAGAGGGAGAGATATTGAATGGTGTGGAGAGGTTGGGGGATGTGAATAATGGGGTTTGGTGGATAGGATGGTAATTATTATGGGTATGTCGAATGAGGAGGACATTTAAGGTGGAGGTGGGAGATTTATGGTGGAGAGGGTATTGAGAATATCAAGAGATGTTATAGTGAGGGAGAAGGTGTAGTGGTGATGGTGATTAAGTAAGGAGTGTGGTTGGATTTTGTGTTTATGAGGAAGGTGGATGTGGGGTGCGTAAGGGTAGGATGTTTTGGATTGAGGGGAATATGGAAGAGGAGGATGAGGCGATGAGGATGTTTGGGTAACATATTAGTGAATAGTTGGGATAAACTGAATAAGTGGGTAGATGATGGGGGGAGTAATGGGAAGGGGATTCTAGGGTTGAGAAAGGGAATAAGATAGGGAGGAAATATTGTAGTAAGTGTAATTGTGGAAGAATAAGGTGGAGGTGGATTATTTAGGAATATAAGGAGGTGGTGAGGTGGGTAAAATTAGATAAGACGGTGGGGAGTAGTAGTTATGTAAGGGGAAGAAGTGATAATTACTTAGCCTTGCTCTAGAGAGGGTTCTCAAAAAATGGGAAGATTATGTAAGGGGGGGTAAGGAGTCTCAGGGGGGAGTAACAAGGGGGAAGGAGGGGATAAAGTAATATCTAGGATGCGAGTTAATAGGAGTAGATAAACTAATAATTAAATAGGGATGGATAGAGAAAGGAAGTAGAGTCATTGGAGGTAGAACGGAGAATGTATGGTTGGTTGAAAGGGAGGATAAATATAAAGAGAAACTGGAGGAAGGATTATATGATGATGAGTGGGTGGGATAGAGAGGGGGATAGTATGGAATATGATAAGGGAGGGGTTAGTGGAGTACAGATAATATTTAAGACAATAGAGAATATATTTTATGGGAGAAGTAGTATTTTGAGGGGGGGGGAGTGTGGTGGAAAAATGGGAGTAGATGAATAGGTTGAGGAGTAGGAAAGAAGATTGGGGAGAAGAGGAGTGTGTGGGGAGAGGTGAAATGTAATATGTGGTGTGAAAGGGGGGGGGAAAGGGGGTGGGGGTTAGGGTCTATTGGGGGGGAGGTTGGTATGGTGTGGGAAAGGTTAAAATAAAGGATTGGGAATTAGTTGGGGGGGGGAGGGTGGGGGAAATAACGGTAGAGGTCAGTGGGACGGGGGGGGGGGGATGGGATGAGGTAGTGTTTGGTGGTAATGGAATTAATTGATTGTTAAGGGGGGGAGGTTATTATATAGGAAAGTGTGGTATCTAATGGTGTGGAATAACTATAGAGGTAAAAGGAGGGGGAGTAGGAAAATGGAAGGGTGGAGAGTAAGAAAGTTTATGTTTTGGGGTGGGGGATATAATAAAGATGAGGGATGGTGAAGGAGAATAAGATAGGGAGAGTTATGTAGGTGGGGGGAGTTTTGGGTAGTGTATATGGGGTGGTAGATGAGGTGTGGTGTTTGTGTATAAAGGTGGGGTAGAATTTGGTTTAAATGGTCTTAGGGGGGTTAAAGGGAGTGTGTTTGGGGAGAGAATATTTGGAATTGGTATTTTGTTAGGGGTGTGTGAGGGGTATTGATATGGCGGGGGTGTAGTTTGGGGGTTTTTGATATTTATGGATGTTGTTAAGTAGACGGGGGGTGGGGGTTGATTATATGTTTTTGGTTTGTGGGAGGGTTTTTTGTAGGTGTGGGCGGTGATGTATGACTGATTTTATTAGAGTTGTTTAAAAGGTGGTTTTTGGAGATTGTGTATTGGTGAATAATACTTTAGTGTTGAGGGTACGTGTTACAATTGAGTGTTTTTCTACGCAAAAAACCAACAAGAGGTTTCAGTTGTATGGTTAAGGGGATCGGATTTAGAGCTAAAAAATATTTTTATTGTGTGGGGCGGTGTTAATAGTCGGGGTTTTTGGATTAAATAATGATAATATAAAAAATGTATTAAACGTGGTTTTTAAGAATTTGGATGGGTGAAGAATTTAGTGTATGAGTGGGTATATTGAGGTGGGGTTTATTTAGACTTCAAATAATGTAGATAATGTTGGTTTTAGCATTGCTTGGTGTTTAGGATTAAAAATTTTGTGTGTGATAGTGGAAGGTGATTTTTGTACGGTTTTTTTTTGTAATGATCAAATGATAATTAACTCTAAGCTTTTTACACAAGGGATTTTATTGATAAATTTGATTTGTGAAGATAAATAGTGTTTAGTGGGGTATTGTGAGGCAGGGGAGTAGAATAATATTATTGGGTTTAATTGGGTTGTTAAGGGGATGTGGGCGAGTAATTTTTCTTGTGTTTGGGGGGGGAGGTAGTTTCGTTAGGGGGGTTGTGGGGATATATAATGATTTTTATTACAGGTTGTGTTAAAAGGGTGGGTTTGGGGAGAATTTGTTGGTGAAGATCTTTAGTGTTGATGGTGTATTGGAGTGGGGTAAAGTAAATTAATATTATTGTGTTTATGGTGTTTTGTGAATGGGAATGGGGTTGGTGAAGTAAATTTTTTTTTAGATTTGTGTGGGAGGGTTTTTGTTTAGGGGGTGTGGGGGATATTATATATGAATCTATTAGGAGGTTTTTAAAGGGTGGGTTTGGGGAGCAATTTTTGGAGTGAAGATATTTTATTATCTAGTGAGGGGTCAGGCGGGGTATTGGAGGGGGGGAGTTAATATATTATTGGTGTGTATGGTGGAGGTGAGGGGGGAGGTGGGTTGGTGAGTTAATTTTTTTGGGTTGTTTGGGCGGGAGGGGTTTTTTTGTAGGGGGGTGGGGGGATATATAATGTTATTATTAGAGGTTGGTTAAAATGTGGGGTTTGTGGAGAATTTGTTTGTGAAGAAATTTATGTGATGGGGTTATTGGAGTTTGGAGAGAATATATTCTTGTGGTATGGGGTTTGTAAGGGGAGGGGGTTTGTGGAGTAATTTTTTCTTTGTGTTTAGGCGGGGGTGGGGTTTTTGTATGTGGTGGGGGGAAATATAAATATTTTATAAGTGTTAAAAAGGGTTGGGCGCTGGGGGTAAATTTGTTGGTAATGTATTTATTTGTAGGCGGTAGTGGGGTATTGGAGGGGGGGAAGTAGAACTATTAATTTGTATGGGGTTGGTAAGGGGGGAGGGGGGGGGTGGTGGAAGTAATTTTTTTTTTGTGTGTGTGGGGGAGGTGGGTTTTTTATGCGGTGGGGTGGATATATAATGATTTTATTAGAGGTTGTTTTAAAAGGGTTGGTTAGGGAAAGTTGTTGGTGAAGATATTAGTTGTAGGGAGGCGGTGTATTGGGAGCGGGGGGGGATTAAATATATTAATTGTTTATGGGGGTTGTAAGGGGAGGGGGGTTGGTGGAGTAATTTTTTTTTGTGTGTGTAGTGGGGAGGAGGGAGGTCCGTATTTGTAGGTTGATACTTGTGGGATGATATAAAAGATTATTATTAAGGTTATTTTAAATGGTGGTTTTGGGAGAATTTGTTTGGGGTAAGATATTTCGTGGTAGTGTGTATATTGTGGAGAGGTGGTTGAAGTAGAATATATTTATCGTGTGAATGGTGTTGTGTGAAATGGGGATTGGGGTTGTGGATAATTTTTTGTTGTGTTTGTAGCGGGAGGGTTTTTTGTAGGGGTGCGGGGGGGGGGATATAATATATGATTTATTAAGGGTTGGTTAAAAGGTAATGGGTTTGGAAATTTGTAGTTGAAGATATTTATGTAGGGGTATTTGGAGGGGGAGTAGAATAATATTATTGTCTGTGCTAGGGTTTGTAAGTGAGGGTTTGTGGAGTCAATTATTTTTTGTGTGTTTGGGGGGGCGGAGTGGTCTTTTGTAGGGGTGGGGATGATAGTAATGATTTTATTTAAAGGTTGTTTAAACAGGGTGGGCTTGGGGAGAATTTGTTGGGTAAGATATTTATTGGTGAGGGGTATTGGAGGGTTGGAGAGTAGTAATATTATTTATTTGTTGGATGGTGTTTTGTGATGTGTGGGGGTTGTGGAGTAATTTTTTTGTGTGTTGTCGGGGAGGGGAGTCTTTGGTTTAGGGGGGTGGGGGGGGATGATATAATGCTTTATAGAGGGTTGGTGTTAAAAGGGGTGGGTTTTGGAGATTGTTTGTTATGATGAATTTTTGGTTGGGGTGGGTGTGCGGTATTTAGAGGCTGGAGGGGTTTGGTGTATTATGTTAGGGGAGGTGGTGAAATCTTGGAGTTGGTGTTGGTTTCGATGAGATGGTGGTAGATATTGGGTGGATTGAATTTTAAACTAATTTTTTTATGTTTGTTTATTGATGCTGTTATGAGAGGTTATTGAGGTGTATAAAATATTTAGAGATGTTTTTTATTGATGGGAGGATTTGAGAGTTATAAAGATATGATAAGGAAGTGAATGTATGGTTGCTGGGGGGTGAGAAAATGAGAGAATAGTGAAGGTTATTGGCGAGGGGTAGGACATGTTGAAAGAAGGGAGAGTCTGGGGAGGATGAGCAGGAGATATTGGATGAGGCTGGGAGTGGAAAGGAGGAAGAAAATGGAGGGTAAAATTGGTGAGAATTGTGATAGATAATGGGGTGATTGACTTTTGAATCTATGAGGTATAAATTATGGTAAAATTTTCTGGAGTACAGGAAAGTTAAGTTGTGGGGAAGGTTTGTAGTTTAGTTGAATAGAGGTGTGTAATATTTTAGATCATGATAGTTGGGTATAGAAAAGATGGAGGTGGAATCGATGAATGTGGTAGTAAAAGGATTGATAGGAAGATGGGGGAAACATATGTAAAGGAAGGGAATATTAGAGGTCTAGTGAATTGGGAGATGGATGCTCATATGCAGGGGAGAGGATGTTAAGTAGGAGATAAGGTCGGTAGAAGGGGAATAGGAAGAATGAGAGACAAGACAATGAGAACTAAATTGAGGCTATGGGAAGGGGCTTTAAATTGAAGATGAGGTGAGATTGATAAATTTTTGGTGGGGGTATTGGTGGATGATGCAGTGTCTGGATTTAGAAGGGGGGAAAGACTAATAAGAATTTATAGGATATAATGGGGGGTTTCCGGGAGGAAGGATGTAAGGGTTAGTGGGGGAGATATATAGTTGGTCGTGACAATGAGTGGATAGGGTTGGATTATTGGGAGTTGGTTGAGGGAGGAAATGGCAGGTAATTGAATGGAGGTTAGGGATGTTTTGTTGTAGGAGGGATAACTGAAGTTATTTTTGTGGGAGGAAAGGGGGAGAAGGACAGTAAAGGTATGGGGGGTTATGGGGAGTGATAGGGTAATAGGGTTGAAAGGATGTCGAGGAGGGGTGGATGTATGTGATGTGATGAAGGTTGTGTATGGAGGTGAGTGTAGAAAAAAAAAATTTGGACAGGGTGGGGGATGGGGGATGGGTGTTTTTTGGTGGGTTGAAAGAGGATTTAGGGGGGGGTGTAGGTTGTAGGGGGGGATTTTAAACGGGGGGGGATTGATATTGATGTGGGGGGGGGTGGCTGGTTTGGGTGGAGATATTGGATTGTGTTGGGGGGGAATATAATAGGGGATTGGTTAGATTTTTATGGTTGTTGGGTTGGAGGGACAGGGGAATATGTGAGTATTATACAATGAATGTTGGTGGAGTGGGGTGGGTGGGGAGGGTTAGGGAGTGGGAAAAGATGGTAAGTTGGTGAGTGGGGGGTGATAGAAGGGGGAAGTGTGTGATTGGTGTGGGGATGGGGATGGATGTTGTAAGTAAGGGAGTGGTTCTGGGGGGGTGGGGCTCATGGTGGGGTTGCTATTGGAGAATGAAATGGATAAATTGTGCGGGTTGGTGGTATAGGGACAGGTGATTGGTTTATTTAAAAATTTTATTTGGGAATATTGTGGTTTTAGGAACAAGGGAGTTTATGTATGGGAGGTACTAAAGTCCGTGATATAATTTGAAAGGTTATGGGATGAGTGTGAGAAGGATTGTTGGTTTAGTGATACTGGGGGGGAGTGGGGATTATTTGATGGAGGTGTAATTGTATGGGATGTATTCAACAAATGTTGGTTGGTTATAAGAATGGAGTGTATGGGTGGTTGCGGTTGGGGGTGAAGTGGATTGGTTTATTTTAATATGTAGGTGAGGTGGGTGTTTTGTATGTATATGTGTTGTAAGATCTTTGTGTATGTGCTTCCCCTTGTTCCAGGCTCCCAATCTCTCCCACTCCACTCCGGCCCCGCTGGACATGTAAGTGTCTGGGATTACAAATTTCATTTAGGAGACATTATTTTATATGTTTGCTATCACTGAGTGGATTAGATATTGTATAAAAGATCTCCATAAGGTATGTATTATGCTCATGCAGAAAACATAAATTCGATCCTGTCACGCAACAACAAAAGAAATTATGGATAACTTTAGGGTACTGTAAGCACCTACAATATAGGTGTTAAGCTTTTTACACATATAGAAAAAAGAGAGGAAGCGGAAAGGGAAACATGATAAAAAAAAAAGGGGGGGTGAGAATAAAAAAAGAGGGGGGGGTTGCAGAAGAAAAATAGGCAACATTTCTTCTTTCAATACTTAATATGTTGAGGTGTTGTGTTGGTATATGGGTAATATATAATTATAAATTGATATGTGATTATGGCGGGTATTGGTTATGTAGGGCCTGAAATTGGTGCCTTCTTGAGCAGGAGCAAAACATTGTTGGCAATGAGGTTTGGGTTTAAGTTAAGAGTTATGTGTTACATATGTGTGGGAGTGGGGACTGGGGCGGTAAAAGAGAAGTGGTGTGTATGGCTTTAATGAACACAGTTGTTAGTGTTTTGGAGGATATAAAAATGCAATATTGGTATAGGTTTACAAAAGAGGTCAGTTTTGATTGGGGCCAATGTGATTGGTATTTTGAAGGAATTCTTGGATTCATTACTTTTTATGGTACTTTGGATGATTTATGTTTTAGAAGGAAATTGATGCATAGATTTACTTTAGGTGGGGGTGTTGGTTGTAAAGGGAAATATGTATGGAAGGGAGTTGTGAGGGGGGAATGCATTAATTGAAAAGTGGATGTGTTGATTGATCAGGGGGGTGAGGAGGGTTGTTGGGTGGAGGGGTATGGTGGTATGGTGTTATGGTGTATGGTTTGTATAGGTACGTTGGCATGGTTAAGTATTGTTTTTGGTGGTTAGTTCGGGGTAATGTACGGTGAATTAGATGTGGGGGGGTGGGTGGGTGATTTGGACGAAGGGATGGATTTTGCTGTGTAATGTTTTTATTGGGTTGGGATGGAGGGTTAGGAGGAGGTTGTGGAGTGAGATATTAGGGCTTTGGTAAGTAGAGGTTTTGGTGTAAGGGTGATAGGAGGTGTATGTGGGATATATTTAACTATATTGGTGTTTTGTTTTTGTTAATCGATATGGTTAATGGTGTGGTATTTGGTTTGTGGGGGATGTGGGGTTTTGGGATGGAGGGTTGTGTGGAGGATGGGTGTGGTTTGCGGGTTGGTATGGTGTGGAGTGGGATAGGTGCGGGAGAAGGGTGTGGGTGGGTGTTCTTGTGTTTTGTTCGTTATTATAGAAGATAGATGGGGGGTTTTGGGTGGTGGTGTAAGGGAGGTTTTGGTGTTAATATTGTTTGCAGTTAATGAATATGGAATATAGGTTTATGGGTGTTTTGAACGGCCGTTATTATGTTTGTATCTTTTAGCTGGGTGTGGGAGGGATTTTGTGGTGGGGAGTAGGGTGGGGATGTGGTTATTTGCGGGGGGATGGGGTTTTTTTATGTGGGTTATGGTAGTTTTGGGCGGGTATGGTTTTTGGGTATGGTGAGGGATGAAATATTGGATGATATTTGATATTTGGGTTTGTGTTGTTTTGTTGTGTGCGTATTTGGGATAGAGGGGAGCAGTGTTATGAATTGAATTGTTGGATAGGGAGGTGGTGTGGTTCAGGGGAGTGTGTTTAAATTTTGTGGTATGGGTTGTAGGGGGGGTTAAGGGGTGGGTGGGTAGTGATATTATGAAGATAATGGATATTGTTGGTAATGTTGGACTTGAGGTGTATGGTGGTTGAATAGTAAGAAAATAGGATATATATGGTTTGGTTTTGGGAGATTGTTTATTATGGTGGGGTGTGGTATATGGTGGGGATAATAGGAGGTGGGTGGGTGTATATAAGTATGGTGGGTGTGTATAATTTGAGGTTCGTGGTGGTTTTGATTGGAATGTGTTTTGGAGATGTGGACGGACGGTTATGGGGTTGGGAAAATGTGTGGAGGTGAATAGGGAGGGAAAGGTGGTTGGGGGTGTGATGTAATGGCTGGTTGAAGGGAAAGGCGTAGATGAGGGTGGTAATAGTGGGAGAGTTAGGAGGGATGGGGGGTAGATACTGTGGAAGAATTGGGTATGTATGTGTATGGGTTTGGATGTGGTAGCGATATGTAGGTGAATTAACAGGATGTGTATTGAAATGGATCGGATATGAGGGATGTGATATGGGTTATCATGGTAAGTGTTATGAGGAGTGATTGTTATGATTGTATGGTTTATTAGGGAGTTGTATAGGTTATGTATGAGAAGGATTTTTTAGTGGCGATATGAAAAATTGGATGGTGGATTGGGGTTTGTAAGATCATTTAGGTAAATGATGATATGGGATGGATGGGAAGGTTGAAATGGGGGGGGTTGGGGGCTGATGGTGGAATTGGTTGGTGGGTAGAGGGTTTTATGAGGGGGGGGGGTTATGGGGGGATGAAGGTGGGACTCTCTTAGTTTATATTGGGTAAAGGCGATGATGTGTGGTATGGTGATGTGACAGGTATGTTGTGTTATGAATAGGGGTCTTGGTATCGCAAGATGGTAATAAAGCTGAGCTAGTGATCATTGTTGTGGTAAGTGTAAAGGATTTTAGTTTAAATTAGGATAATAATTATAGAGTTATTTTTAATGGGTCTGTTTTGGATTATGAGTGGAATGGGGTTGTTTGTTCGGTTGTTATATTTATTGGTGGCTTGTTGGGGCGTTTGGTTGTTAAGTTGTTGATATGGGGATGCGGGGGAGGTGGGTGTTTTATGGTGGTAGTATGTGGTTAGATTTTGTATCGAGTGTGTTTTGTGTGAGGGGGGTATTTTGAAAACTTAGAGTTTGTGGGTGTATGGAGGGGTAATATAGGGTTGTTTGTTGGTAGTGTGATAATAAGGATAGAACATATTGGGGAATGTAGGGTGGGACGGGGAAGGGGTGTTGTTAGGAATAAGTGTGGGGATGGGGGGTGCGGGGTTCGTTTGGAGTTTGAAAGTTGTTTTTAATGGGTATGGGTCGGGGTGTGTTTTTGTGAGGGGTGGGGGGATGGGGGGGGGGGGGTTTATATTATGGTGTTTTGGTGAGAGGTAGAGAGTTTGTGTGGGTGTGAGTGAAGTTGGAACCGCAGGTATGGGGTATGGGGTTAGTTTGTAAGTATGAAGAGTATTGTTTTTGAGTTGGAGTTGTGTTGTGGTGAGAAGTTGAATGGTATGGGAGTTGGTGTATTATTATAAGGATGGATGTATAAATTAGGCGGAAGGTGTTGGATGTGGGGTTATGAATATTATGTATTTGCAAGGTGAGTAATAGGTGGATGTATATAGGGGGGTTTGTATTTTAATAAGTAATTTTTTGATATGACAATTGACGTTGAAAGTGGATTGATAATATGATGGTGAAGGTTTAAGGATGTAAATATTTGGTTTTTGGGGAATGTTGGATGGTTGTGGTGTTAAATGACTATGTTGTTAGGTTAGGGAATGTGTTGATAAAATGGAAGGGCTAGATGATAAGAGATTATATATTAGGTTGTGGTTTTTGTGTGTGGAGGAGTGAATGGCAATGGGTGACGATTGGAAGGTATTGTTTTTGTGGGGGGGATTTGCTATGAAGGAGGATCGGGGGTTGGGGGGGGGGGATGGGATGGGGGTCTGGAGAGAGGTGGGGATTGTATGGGATGTTTTTTGGGACATGGGTGGGGGTGGGAGGGGGGGAGGGGCGTGTTAATTTGTGGGGGAAGGTTGGGTGATCAGGTAATGTGGAATGGTGGGGTGGGGTTAGAAAGATGAGACAAAGGGGGGGTGGTTGTTGGTTGGGGGTTGTGGAGAGAAATTAGGGTTGGGATAGGGAGGTGATAGTGATGAGTAAAGAGTTGTTGAGGGGTAGTGGGTGGGACGTAGTGAGTAATGACGTAATTGGGGGAGTGGGAATTAAGTTTGAGATATTATAGTAGTGAGTGTGTTATTATAAAGTAGATGTATGGGTGGGTGTTCTTATTTAGTTTAGTATATGTAGTGGGTGTGATATTTTGTATGTGGTGATTATATGGTTATTTTGGATCTTTATTTTTTAGTTATTTTGGATTTAGTGGTTAGAGATGGTTGGTTATGTATGTGAAAGTTATGTTTATGTAGGTTTAGGGGTGAGGGTATGGGTGGTGATGTGTTTGTTGGGGAAGTATTTTGTATATGTAATGGTTTATGTAGTGTGTCGGGGGGGGGGACGGTGGGGGCGTAATTTTTAGGGGATAGAGAGATTTTTTTTGGAGTATAATAGGGTAGAATGGGGAGTAGAATATAATTTATTATATTTGTGGAGGGTATGACAGGGAATTGTTAGTTCTATTGGGGGGGGTGTTTTATAATTGTGAGATTAGTTTTGGGTGAATTTTATTATGGTTTTAGAGTGGGGTTTTGTGAACAAGTTGTTTGAGTTGTACTGTGTGATAGCACATATGATTGGGGATAGGGAATAGGGATGGGGGAAATGAGGATGGGGAATATAGTGAGGGTAGATTAGGGAATGGAGAAATGATTAATGGAAGATTAGGGAGGACTGAGAAATTGTGTTAGTGACGAAAGTGGTAATCGGTATATTATTAGGTTGGTTTGTGTATAGTTGGTAGGGGAATTGGGAAGATAATAAGGGGTAGGTTGGGTTTAGGCACAAGGAAGGGGGAGAGGGGGATGGGGGGGGTTAGTAGGGTATGGGCGAGGAAGGTAATATAGGGGGGAGGAATGATGTAAGGAGTGGTGGGTAAGTAAAGGGAGGCAAGGTGTTTGGAATTAGGTCAAGGGTAGGAGGGGTGAGGAATGTTAGAATGAAATGGGTGTCTGAGGGTATGAGGTGTAAGGACGAGGTGGAATGAAGGGGTAAGAAGGGGTAGAGGAGTGAGGTAGAGGGGGGAGGTGACGTGCGAAGGATTAATGATGAATTTGAAATATGAATGTGGGAGGGATAGGAAGGACATAGGTGTGGTTAATTGAATGTTGGTGAGTAAGTTGGGAAATTATGAGTTGTTGAATGAAGGAAATTGAGGACAAGGGGATGGGAGATGAGTATAAATGATAGATAGGGGGTTTTAAAAAAAATGTGTGAAGATTGTGGGGGGAGTATAGGGTATTAGTTGGAAGAGGTATGGGGATAGGGATTGTTTGGGATTTGAATGTTTTGCTAAATAGAAGAATGGTGGTGGGGGAGGAAATATAGTTGGATGGGGGGTAGAGATGAATATTGAAAAGAAGGTGGTGAGATGGTGAAGGGGAGATGAGGGGGGGTGATGGGGGTGGGGTGGGGTGTAATTGAGAGATGTAGTAAGGATTGGGGATATTTGGGAGGGGGGGGAAGTGGTGGTGATGGGTTTGTGGATAAGAAAGATATGTGAATATTGATTGAAGGGGTTTGTGATGTGTGGGGTTTACATGACAAATGTTGATGTTATGTTTGGCTTGAGGGGAGGGGGGGTGTGATGAATGTGATGATAGGTAATATTGATCGGGACGAGAGTTGGTATTTGGGTGTGGAGGAATGGGGAGGAGGAGTGATGGTTTCGGGGGACATGGATTGGGGAGGAAGGGGGAAAAAGTTGTTGGGTCAATTGGAAAAAAAGGGGGATAGTGGTAAATAAAAGGGTGAAAAGTCATTGGATAGATATATTATTTAGGGTTTGTATGTATGGGGGCGGGGGATGTGGGGAGAAAGTGTATGGTGCGATGGGGGAGTGGTTGGATCTGATTGGGGAGGTGAGAAATTTTAATGAAATGTATAAAGAGAATGTGATAATTAATATGTGTGTTAGGTTTTTGTGATATTGGTATATGAATTTGTGTAAGGAGTAAGAGTGGGGCTGTAAAATATTTGGGTTTGGATATATATGATAATGGATTGTTTAATTGATGGAAATGTTAATATAGGGATAATATTTATGGTTATATATTTTGATGGTGGTGGGTTTGTTGTTTGGACGAAAGTGAGGTGGGGGGGTAGTGGGCGAAATAGGTATTTGGTATGGTATTATGACTGTTGGTGTTGTGTGGGGTTGGGTTATGGGTGTGTGTGTTGTGCATTTTGTTTTGAATGTTTATATGGGGTGTTTTGTTTAGGATTGTGGGTGGTTTGTTTGTAGATGGGGTTGAGAAAATTATTTAATTGTTGGTGGGTAGGGAGAATATATTAATGTGTGTTTATAAATTGATTGGAGGGTAAGGATTCATATGTATGGTGGATTTTTGGGTATAACTTGTTTTTATATGGAATATGTAGATGGTTGATTATGTTATTATTGTGATTGTTATTTGTTAGGGATTGTGGGATGTTTATTGTGACTTTGTAATATTCTATGAGGTTGGGTAGTATAAAACTTTGTTTGTTGAGGAGGGGGTTGGTGTTTTAGGGGTGGAATTGTGGTTGTTTTGGTTGTTTGTACTGTGTAGTGATTTTGGTCTGGGGTGAGGGGGAACTATGATTTTGAGATAAGAGGGGGGGTTGAAGGTATGGTCTGGTTGGTGTGTGTGATAAGTTTTAGTTTAGGGGTTATGGTTATTTTGATGATTGGGATGAGGTAATATGGATAATTGTCTTTAATGGGGGTTCATATTGTAGGAGGTTGGGATGTGTTCTTGACTCAAGAAGCGAAATATTGGGTGGAAAGGATGATTTGGGGATAAGGGATGGAAAGGATGATAGGTGTATAGGATATAATAGTGTTGAGGGGTGGGGTGTTGGATCGGGGGATATGGGTGCTTTTTTAGTGAGGGGGGGGGTGTTGTTTTTCGGGGAAATTTTGTTAGACACACGAGATAATAAAAAAAAAGGGGGGTTTAGTTAAAAAAAAAGGGGGTGGGGAGACAGGGTGAAAGAGGAACAGAGTCGAAGATGAGGTGGATTGCGGTATAAGATTATAAGTTGTGTTAGGGGAGTGTATGTTAAAGTTTGTTTGAATTAGTTAGGGGTTGGTTGGAGTGATTATGGTGAGTTGGGTTGGGGTGATGTTGGTGATTTGTATGTACAATGTGGGTGTGAGTGGGTGTGTTGGGGAGGGTGAATAGAGGGGGGATTATGGGGGGTGTGGGTGGGAGAAGGGGTGGGGGCGTGGAAATGTATATTATGAGGAGGTGTTGAGGGGTGGTGGAGAGGGTTGAGTGGGGAGATTTTTTCTAAGTTTTGTGGTGGGGTTATAGGAATTGGTAAATTTGTTATGATTAATGTATGGAATTGATGGGTGGGTTTTAAGTGTGGGGGGTATGGGAGCGTTTTAGGAGGGGGTATTTGTATTTAGTGTTGGTGGAAATGTTATAATTTATTGTGATAAAGGTTATTGGATTCTGTGATAGTTGGTTTGGGTTTGGGTTAGATGGTGGAGGTGGGGAGATTAGATTGTTTAGTAGGTGATTTATGGTGGATTTATGGGGGAAAGTGGGTGGGGGGGGGGGGGGGAGAGGAGTTGGGGATATGTAGTAGATATGATGATGTGGGGGGGTTGGCGGAGAATTGGTAATTTTTTAATTGTGTGTATTAACTATAAGCGACAACTAAGATGGCTTGGGATGACGAATTGCTATTGGTAACAATTTTAAGTATACTTGGATTATTTGGTGTGTATAATTTTATTACATTGTTGGTAAGTGTGTGGTGTAAGTGATGGAAGAATGTAAGATAGAATGCTTTTAGGTGGGTGGGGTGGGGTCGAGGTGGGGAATTGAGTATGAAGTTTTATTTTGGTGGGTGTGGGATTAGTGAATTGCTGGGGTTATTTTGGAAAAGGTATGGGGGAGGGATTAATATGAATGATAGTATTTTTTATGAGGTGTGGGACGGGGGAATTATTGGGGGGTGAATAATTGTTTTTGGATAGGGTGGAATGTGGATGATTGTCTGTTGGAGATAGGATTTGATTTGTATGTGGGTAGGAAAGGGGGGGGGGACTAGTATAGGAGGGTGAGGTTGGGAGCAGAAGGATAAGTGGGAAAGTTTTGAATGTTGTGATAGGATTAATGGTGTATGGGTGAGGGAGGATTAAGGGGAATTTTAGGAGTATGGGGCGGTTGGTATATGGTTGTTAGTGGGGGGTAAAGGTGGGGAATTGATGTACTTTAGGGGAGGCATGGGTATAATTGGAGTGGAATGGTTAAGGGGAGATTGTGGAAGTGTATTAGGGAGATAGGTATTGGGTAGAAGGGTATGATGAGGGGGGTGTATAAAAAGTAATGGTAAGGTATGATATAAGATGATTTAAGGGGTGAAGGGGTGGGGGAGGAGGGGAATAAGGAGGGAATTATAGAGGAGGAATGATGGTATATAAGGATTGGGGTGTGCTATGGAATATGACATGAGGATGGGTTTGAAATCGGATATGTAGAGGCGGGGGTGAGGTGGTGTGTTGGTGGTGGTTATTATGAAAGAAGTGTGTAGTTGTGAAGGATGTGATTTGATGTGGATGAATAAGTATTGGGTAGTGTAGATGGTGTGGTGGATCGTAAGGGGAATGTGGGGGTAATTAGGAGGTCATGTGTGTAAGGTAGGAGGTTATGAAGATGCGAATGATTGAAGAGGGTGGGTAAGTGTGGTGCCGGAGTACTTACGATATAACGTTGTTGGTATTCAGGTTAGATTTGATGGTTTTATGAGGGTAGTAAGTTGGAGATTAGGTGGGTTCTTAGGGTGTTATTGGGGAGTTGTTGTTTTTATGGCTGACGTGCTCTTGAGCTACATGGGGCAAGAACTCTGGAGGATGATGGGCATTAGCCTGCATGTCAATGTGCAGAGATGAAGCCAATCAGGAGACCGCGGGATTCTGTGACTCACCGCACTATATAAGCACCGGCGCCGCTGGGAGCTCACACTCCTCTCACTGTACTTGATAGGAAGTAGCTGCTGCGGGTGATAGCGCTTTTGACCGGAATGAACGAGTTTTATACAGCGATTTCGTGGGGTGTCTCTTGCTTGTATCAGAGACTGTTCTCTCTGATTGTCTCTCTATGTCTGATTGTCTTTGGGGTACTGGATCTGATATCCAGTGCGTGCTCCTCGGCTGCTGACATACATTCAATGACAAGTGGGAATCTAAGCCTGGTACTGTTGTATTCATTTAAAGAACAGCGGTTTTACAATACAAATACCACTTCAATTATCTTGCTGAGCTAATTCTATTGCGCAATTTTTCATCAGGGTTCAATTAAGCGTTGTTTTTGCTGTGTGCTGACAAAAATAACCGTCTTTTTCAACGCCAAATATATTTAATATTTTTTTGTGTAGCCTAATCACAGCAAAGGCTAATTACAAAAAAAACCTTGTATCTCTTGTTTGTGTGGAGTAGAAAACACCAATATGTAACACGCATACTGTTTGTGCGGCTCAATTATTCTTTCTGGCGCAATTTCTTCTCAGGGTTAATTAAAGCCGTTGTTTTGCTGGTGTGGCTGACTAAAATTAACCGTCTTTTTCAACGCCAAATATATAATATCTTTTTTTGGTAGCCTAATTCACAAGCAAAGGCTAATTACAACTGTATCTCTTGTTTGTGTGCGTAGGAAACACCCAATTTGTAACACGCTACTAGTTTGTGCGGCTCAATTCTTTGGAGCAATTTACATCCAGGGGGTTAATTAAGCCGTTGTTTGCTGGCGTGTGCTGACAAAATAAACCGTCTTTTTCACGCCATAATATAATAATATATTTTTTTGGCAGCCTAATTCACAAGCAAAGGCTAATTACAACTGTAGCTCTTGTTGTGTGGCGTAGAAAACACGCAATTGTATATACACGCTAACTAGTTTGTTGCGGCTCAATTCCTTTGCGCAATTTCTACATCCAGGGGTTAATTAACTTTGTTTTGCGGGTGTGCTGACAAAATAAAACGTCTTTTTCAACGCCAAATATATATATTTTTTTTGGTAGCCTTAATTCACGAGCAAAGGCTAATTACAAATTTCTCTGTTGGTGTGGCGTAGATAACACCAATTGTAACACGCTACAAAGCGATATTGTTTTGTGCGCTCATCTTTGCGCAATTTACACATCCAGGGGTGAAGTTTCAAGCGTTGTTTTTGCGTGTGCTGACAAAAATAAACCGTCTATTTTCAACCCAAATATATATATTTTTTTTTGGTAGCCTAATTCACAAGCAAAGGCTAATTACAACGTATCTGAGGAACGGGGGGGGGGGGGGGGGGGGGGGGCGCTTGGTTGGTGGGCCGTAGAAAAAACGCAAGTGTTAACCACGCTACAAAAACTACCTATTTGTGCGGCTACAATTCCTTTTGGCGCAATTTACATCAGGTAATTATGAGAGTTTTGCAGGTTGTCTTGCTGACAAAAATAAACCGTCTTTTTCAACGCCCCTAAAAAAAAATACCTATATTTTTTTTTGGTGCATAATTCAACAAGCAAAGGCAATACACTGTATCTCTGTGTTGGGCGTAGAAAACACGAATTTGTAAACACGCTACCTATTTGTGCGGCTCAATCTTCTTGCGCAATTAAATCCAGGGGTTTATTAAGCGTGTATTTTGCTGGATTGTGCTGACAAAAATAAACCGTCGTTTTTCAACGCCAAATATAGAGATACTTTTTTGGTAGCCAATTCACATTCAAAGGCTAATTACAACTGTATCTCTTGTTGTGAGTGGCGTAATAAAAATACACCCCCACGCATTGTAACACGCTACAAAGCTACTCAGTTTGTGCGCTCAATTCTTTGGCGCAAATTTACATCCAGGTTAAATTAAGCGTTGTTTTTGCTGGTTGTGCCTGACAAAATAAAACCGTCCTTTTCATCTGCCAAATATATATAGGTTTTTTTTGTAGCCTAATTCACACAAAGGCTAATTACAACTGTAATCTCTTGTTGTGTGCGTAAAAAAACACGAAATTGTAAACACCTCCCTAATTTTTGGGGGGCTCATTCTTTGGGCCAATTTACACCGGGGGTTTAAAAAAAGCGTTTTGCTGCGGCTGACAAAAAAAACCGTTTTTTCAACCCGAAATAATACATTTTTCTTGTACATAATTCACAACGAAGGTTAATTAAGCCTGTTGTGTTTACTTTTTAGTAAAACACACAGTGCTTGTAAAACACATACAAGTAAATTTTTCCGGCCATTTTGGAGCGAAAATTTTTTTCCAAGGTTCCCCCAATTTTTTACGGGTTTTCTTTTGGGTAAAAAACAGGTGTATTTTTAAATCATATCCCATAGCTTCATCAAACAGTGTCGTACATTTTAGAACAAACAGTATTCAACAGAGAGGTGCAGCTCGCAACTGCGAGTGGCATGGCACAAACATTTCTGAAAGGGGCCCCAGGTCGCAGCACAGCAAGGGACGTCGAGCGGGGGTCATGGGTGAGGCCACAACTGCCGCGTATCTAGGGGCCCCGTGTGTTGTTCAGAAACCCCAAAGGGGTTCTTGATTGGTTGCTAGCACCCTTCCTCCAGATGACATCTGACAACC